>OW388291.1:16256253-16297204 GCA_936450465.1 Gibbula magus
AAATTAGGATTTTTTTTTTAACGGAAAAAGAATAAAAAGCAAAAAAAATATATAAAAATCGGGAATTTTTTTTTAGCGGAAAAAGAATAAAAAGCAAAAAAAATATATATAAAATTGGGATTTTTTTTTTTAACGGAAAAAGAATAAAAAGCAAAAAAAATATATAAAAATCGGGATTTTTTTTTTTAACGGAAAAAGAATAAAAAGCAAAAAAAATATATAAAAATCGGGAAATTTTTTTTAGCGGAAAAAGAATAAAAAGCAAAAAAAATATATAAAAATTGGGATTTTTTTTTTAACGGAAAAAGAATAAAAAGCAAAAAAAATATATAAAAATTGGGATTTTTTTTAGCGGAAAAAGAATAAAAAGCAAAAAAAATATATGAAAATCGGGAAATTTTTTTAGCGGAAAAAGAATAAAAAGCAAAAAAAAATATATGAAAATCGGGAAATTTTTTTTAGCGGAAAAAGAATAAAAAGCAAAAAAAAATATATAAAAATCGGGAATTTTTTTTAGCGGAAAAAGAATAAAAAGCAAAAAAAAAAAATATAAAAATTGGGATTTTTTTTTTAACGGAAAAAGAATAAAAAGCCAAAAAAATATATAAAAATCGGGATTTTTTTTTAGCGGAAAATGAAAAAAAAGCAAAAAAAATATATGAAAATCTGGATTTTTTTTTAACGGAAAAAGAATAAAAAGCAAAAAAAATATATGAAAATTAGGAATTTTTTTTAACGGAAAAAGAATAAAAAGCAAAAAAAATATATAAAAATCGGGAATTTTTTTTTAGCGGAAAAAGAATAAAAAGCAAAAAAAATATAGAAAAATCGGGATTTTTTTTTTTAACGGAAAAAGAATAAAAAGCAAAAAAAATATATAAAAATTGGGATTTTTTTTTTAGCGGAAAAAGAATAAAAAGCAAAAAAATATATAAAATCGGGAATTTTTTTTTAGCGGAAAAAGAATAAAAAGCAAAAAAAATATATAAAAATTGGGAATTTTTTTTTTAACGGAAAAAGAATAAAAAGCAAAAAAAATATATAAAAATCGGGAATTTTTTTTTAGCGGAAAATGAAAAAAAAGCAAAAAAAATATATGAAAATCGGGATTTTTTTTTAACGGAAAAAGAATAAAAAGCAAAAAAAATATATGAAAAATATTTTTTTTTTTTAACGGAAAAAGAATAAAAAGCAAAAAAAATATATAAAAATCGGGAATTTTTTTTTAGCGGAAAAAGAATAAAAAAGCAAAAAAAATATATAAAAATTGGGATTTTTTTTTTAACGGAAAAAGAATAAAAAGCAAAAAAAATATATAAAAATTGGGATTTTTTTTAGCGGAAAATGAAAAAAAAGCAAAAAAAATATATGAAAATCTGGATTTTTTTTTTAACGGAAAAAGAATAAAAAGCAAAAAAAATATATGAAAATTAGGATTTTTTTTTTAACGGAAAAAGAATAAAAAGCAAAAAAAATATATAAAAATCGGGAATTTTTTTTTAGCGGAAAAAGAATAAAAAGCAAAAAAAATATATAAAAATTGGGATTTTTTTTTTAACGGAAAAAGAATAAAAAGCAAAAAAAATATATAAAAATCGGGATTTTTTTTTTAACGGAAAAAGAATAAAAAGCAAAAAAAATATATGAAAATCGGGAAATTTTTTTTAGCGGAAAAAGAATAAAAAGCAAAAAAAATATATGAAAATCGGGAAATTTTTTTTAGCGGAAAAAGAATAAAAAGCAAAAAAAATATATAAAAATCGGGAATTTTTTTAGCGGAAAAAGAATAAAAAGCAAAAAAAATATATAAAAATTGGGATTTTTTTTTTAACGGAAAAAGAATAAAAAGCCAAAAAAATATATAAAAATCGGGTTTTTTTTTAGCGGAAAATGAAAAAAAAGCAAAAAAAATATATGAAAATCTGGATTTTTTTTTAACGGAAAAAGAATAAAAAGCAAAAAAAATATATGAAAATTAGGATTTTTTTTTTAACGGAAAAAGAATAAAAAGCAAAAAAAATATATAAAAATCGGGAATTTTTTTTTAGCGGAAAAAGAATAAAAAGCAAAAAAAATATAGAAAAATCGGGATTTTTTTTTTAACGGAAAAAGAATAAAAAGCAAAAAAAATATATAAAAATTGGGAATTTTTTTTTTTAACGGAAAAAGAATAAAAAGCAAAAAAAATATATAAAAATCGGGAATTTTTTTTAGCGGAAAATGAAAAAAAGCAAAAAAAATATATGAAAATCGGGATTTTTTTTTAACGGAAAAAGAATAAAAAGCAAAAAAAATATATGAAAAATATTTTTTTTTTTAACGGAAAAAGAATAAAAAGCAAAAAAAATATATAAAAATCGGGAATTTTTTTTAGCGGAAAAAGAATAAAAAGCAAAAAAAAATATATAAAAATTGGCATTTTTTTTTTAACGGAAAAAGAATAAAAAGCAAAAAAAATATATAAAAATTGGGATTTTTTTTAGCGGAAATGAAAAAAAAGCAAAAAAAATATATGAAAATCTGGATTTTTTTTTTAACGGAAAAAGAATAAAAAGCAAAAAAAATATATGAAAATTAGGATTTTTTTTTTAACGGAAAAAGAATAAAAAGCAAAAAAAATATATAAAAATCGGGAATTTTTTTTTTAGCGGAAAAAGAATAAAAAGCAAAAAAAATATATAAAAATTGGGATTTTTTTTTTAACGGAAAAAGAATAAAAAGCAAAAAAAATATATAAAAAACGGGATATTTTTTTTTAACGGGGAAAAAGAATAAAAAGCAAAAAAAATATATAAAAATCGGGAAATTTTTTTTAGCGGAAAAAGAATAAAAAGCAAAAAAAAATATATAAAAATTGGATTTTTTTTTTAACGGAAAAATAATAAAAAGCAAAAAAAATATATAAAAATTGGGATTTTTTTTAGCGGAAAAAGAATAAAAAGCAAAAAAAATATATGAAAATCGGGAAATTTTTTTTAGCGGAAAAAGAATAAAAAGCAAAAAAAATATATGAAAATCGGGAAATTTTTTTTAGCGGAAAAAGAATAAAAAGCAAAAAAAATATATAAAAATCGGGAATTTTTTTTAGCGGAAAAAGAATAAAAAGCAAAAAAAATATATAAAAATTGGGATTTTTTTTTTAACGGAAAAAGAATAAAAAGCCAAAAAAATATATAAAAATCGGGATTTTTTTTAGCGGAAAATGAAAAAAAAGCAAAAAAAATATATGAAAATCTGGATTTTTTTTTAACGGAAAAAGAATAAAAAGCAAAAAAAATATATGAAAATTAGGATTTTTTTTTTAACGGAAAAAGAATAAAAAGCAAAAAAAATATATAAAAATCGGGAATTTTTTTTTAGCGGAAAATGAAAAAAAAGCAAAAAAAATATATGAAAATCGGGATTTTTTTTTTAACGGAAAAAGAATAAAAAGCAAAAAAAATATATGAAAATTAGGAATTTTTTTTTAACGGAAAAAGAATAAAAAGCAAAAAAAATATATGAAAATTAGGATTTTTTTTTTAACGGAAAAAGAATAAAAAGCAAAAAAAATATATAAAAATCGGGATTTTTTTTTTAGCGGAAAAAGAATAAAAAGCGAAAAAAATATATAAAAATCGGGAATTTTTTTTTAGCGGAAAAAGAATAAAAAGCAAAAAAAATATATAAAAATCGGGATTTTTTTTTTAGCGGAAAAAGAATAAAAAGCGAAAAAAATATATAAAAATCGGGAATTTTTTTTTAACGGAAAAAGAATAAAAAGCAAAAAAAATATATAAAAATTGGGATTTTTTTTTAACGGAAAAAGAATAAAAAGCAAAAAAAATATATGAAAATTAGGATTTTTTTTTTAACGGAAAAAGAATAAAAAGCAAAAAAATATATGAAAATTAGGATTTTTTTTTTAATGGAAAAAGAATAAAAAGCAAAAAAAATATATAAAAATCGGGAATTTTTTTTTAGCGGAAAAAGAATAAAAAGCAAAAAAAATATATAAAAATTGGGAATTTTTTTTTAACGGAAACAGAATAAAAAGCAAAAAATATATATAAAAACGGGATTTTTTTTTTAGCGGAAAATGAAAAAAAAGCAAAAAAAAAATATGAAAACAGGGATTTTTTTTTTAACGGAAAAAGAATAAAAAGCAAAAAAAATATATGAAAATTAGGATTTTTTTTTTAACGGAAAAAGAATAAAAAGCAAAAAAAATATATGAAAATCGGGAATTTTTTTTTAGCGAAAAAGAATAAAAAGCAAAAAAAATATATAAAAATCGGGAATTTTTTTTTAGCGGAAAAAGAATAAAAAGCAAAAAAAATATATAAAAATTGGGAATTTTTTTTTAGCAGAAATGAAAAAAAAAGCAAAAAAAATATATGAAAATCGGGATTTTTTTTTTAACGGAAAAAGAATAAAAAGCAAAAAAAATATATGAAAATTATAAAAAAAATTTTAACGGAAAAAGAATAAAAAGCAAAAAAAATATATGAAAATCGGGAATTTTTTTTTAGCGGAAAAAGAATAAAAAGCAAAAAAAATATATAAAAATCGGGATTTTTTTTTTAACGGAAAAAGAATAAAAAGCAAAAAAAATATATAAAAATCGGGAATTTTTTTTTAGCGGAAAAAGAATAAAAAGCAAAAAAAATATATAAAAATTGGGATTTTTATTTTAACGGAAAAAGAATAAAAAGCAAAAAAAATATATAAAAATTGGGATTTTTTTTTAGCGGAAAAAGAATAAAAAGCAAAAAAAATATATGAAAATAGGGAAATTTTTTTTAGCGGAAAAAGAATAAAAAGCAAAAAAAATATATGAAAATCGGGATTTTTTTTAACGGAAAAAGAATAAAAAGCAAAAAAAATATATGAAAATTAGGATTTCTTTTTTAACGGAAAAAGAATAAAAAGCAAAAAAAATATATAAAAATTGGGAATTTTTTTTTAGCGGAAAAAGAATAAAAAGCAAAAAAAATATAGAAAAATCGGGATTTTTTTTTTAACGGAAAAAGAATAAAAAGCAAAAAAAATATATAAAAATTGGGATTTTTTTTTTAGTGGAAAAAGAATAAAAAGCAAAAAAAATATATAAAAATTGGGATTTTTTTTTAGCGGAAAAAGAATAAAAAGCAAAAAAAATATATGAAAATCGGGAATTTTTTTTTAACGGAAAAAGAATTAAAAGCAAAAAAAATATATAAAAATCGGGAATTTTTTTTTAGCGGAAAAAGAATAAAAAGCAAAAAAAATATATAAAAATTGGGATTTTTTTTTTAACGGAAACAGAATAAAAAGCAAAAAAAATATATAAAAATCGGGAATTTTTTTTTAGCGGAAAATGAATAAAAAGCAAAAAAAATATATGAAAATTAGGAATTTTTTTTTAACGGAAAAAGAATAAAAAGCAAAAAAAATATATGAAAATTAGGATTTTTTTTTTAACGGAAAAAGAATAAAAAGCAAAAAAAATATATAAAAATCGGGATTTTTTTTTTAGCGGAAAAAGAATAAAAAGCGAAAAAAATATATAAAAATCGGGAATTTTTTTTTAACGGAAAAAGAATAAAAAGCCAAAAAAATATATAAAAATCGGGATTTTTTTTTTAGCGGAAAAAGAATAAAAAGCGAAAAAAATATATAAAAATCGGGATTTTTTTTTAACGGAAAAAGAATAAAAAGCAGAAAAAATATATGAAAATCGGGAATTTTTTTTTAGCGGAAAAAGAATAAAAAGCAAAAAAAATATATAAAAATTGGGATTTTTATTTTAACGGAAACAGAATAAAAAGCAAAAAAAATATATAAAAATTGGGGTTTTTTTTTAGCGGAAAATGAAAAAAAAGCAAAAAAAATATATGAAAATCGGGATTTTTTTTTTAACGGAAAAAGAATAAAAAGCAAAAAAAATATATGAAAATTAGGAAATTTTTTTTAACGGAAAAAGAATAAAAAGCAAAAAAAATATATGAAAATTGGGATTTGTTTTTTAACGGAAAAAGAATAAAAAGCAAAAAAAATATATGAAAATTATGATTTTTTTTTTAACGGAAAAAGAATAAAAAGCAAAAAAAATATATAAAAATTGGGAATTTTTTTTTAGCAGAAATGAAAAAAAAGCAAAAAAAATATATTAAAATCGGGATTTTTTTTTAACGGAAAAAGAATAAAAAGCGAAAAAAATATATAAAAATCGGGAATTTTTTTTTAACGGAAAAAGAATAAAAAGCAAAAAAAATAGATAAAAATTGGGATTTGTTTTTTAACGGAAAAAGAATAAAAAGCAAAAAAAATATATGAAAATTATGATTTTTTTTTTAACGGAAAAAGAATAAAAAGCAAAAAAAATATATAAAAATTGGGAATTTTTTTTTAGCAGAAATGAAAAAAAAGCAAAAAAAATATATGAAAATCGGGATTTTTTTTTAACGGAAAAAGAATAAAAAGCAAAAAAAATATATGAAAATTATAATTTTTTTTTTAACGGAAAAAGAATAAAAAGCAAAAAAAATATATGAAAATCGGGAATTTTTTTTTAGCGGAAAAAGAATAAAAAGCAAAAAAAATATATAAAAATCGGGATTTTTTTTTTAACGGAAAAAGAATAAAAAGCAAAAAAAATATATAAAAATCGGGAATTTTTTTTTAGCGGAAAAAGAATAAAAAGCAAAAAAAATATATAAAAATTGGGATTTTGTTTTTAACGGAAAAAGAATAAAAAGCAAAAAAAATATATAAAAATTGGGATTTTTTTTAGCGGAAAAAGAATAAAAAGCAAAAAAAATATATGAAAATCGGGAAATTTTTTTTAGCGAAAAAAGAATAAAAAGCAAAAAAAATATATAAAAATCGGGAATTTTTTTTAGCGGAAAAAGAATAAAAAGCAAAAAAAATATATAAAAATCGGGAATTTTTTTTTAGCGGAAAAAGAATAAAAAGCAAAAAAAATATATAAAAATTGGGATTTTGTTTTTAACGGAAAAAGAATAAAAAGCAAAAAAAATATATAAAAATTGGGATTTTTTTTAGCGGAAAAAGAATAAAAAGCAAAAAAAATATATGAAAATCGGGAAATTTTTTTTAGCGAAAAAAGAATAAAAAGCAAAAAAAATATATAAAAATCGGGAATTTTTTTTAGCGGAAAAAGAATAAAAAGCGAAAAAAATATATAAAAATCGGGAATTTTTTTTTAACGGAAAAAGAATAAAAAGCCAAAAAAATATATAAAAATCGGGATTTTTTTTTTAGCGGAAAAAGAATAAAAAGCGAAAAAAATATATAAAAATCGGAATTTTTTTTTTAACGGAAAAAGAATAAAAAGCAGAAAAAATATATGAAAATCGGGAATTTTTTTTTAGCGGAAAAAGAATAAAAAGCAAAAAAAATATATAAAAAATTGGGAATTTTTTTTTAGCAGAAATGAAAAAAAAGCAAAAAAAATATATGAAAATCGGGATTTTTTTTTTAACGGAAAAAGAATAAAAAGCAAAAAAAATATATGAAAATTATAATTTTGTTTTTAACGGAAAAAGAATAAAAAGCAAAAAAAATATATGAAAATCGGGAATTTTTTTTTAGCGGAAAAAGAATAAAAAGCAAAAAAAATATATAAAAATCGGGATTTTTTTTTTAACGGAAAAAGAATAAAAAGCCAAAAAAATATATAAAAATTGGGATTTTTTTTTTAGCGGAAAAAGAATAAAAAGCAAAAAAAATATATAAAAATCGGGATTTTTTTTTTAACGGAAAAAGAATAAAAAGCAAAAAAAATATATAAAAATCGGGAATTTTTTTTTAGCGGAAAAAGAATAAAAAGCAAAAAAAATATATAAAAATTGGGATTTTTTTTTTAGCGGAAAAAGGATAAAAAGCAAAAAAAATATATAAAAATCGGGATTTTTTTTTTAACGGAAAAAGAATAAAAAGCAAAAAAAATATATAAAAATCGGGAATTTTTTTTTAGCGGAAAAAGAATAAAAAGCCAAAAAATCATATAAAAATTGGGATTTTTTTTTTAGCGGAAAAAGAATAAAAAGCAAAAAAAATATATAAAAATTGGGATTTTTTTTTAGCGGAAAAAGAATAAAAAGCAAAAAAAATATATGAAAATAGGGAAATTTTTTTTAGCGGAAAAAGAATAAAAAGCAAAAAAAATATATGAAAATCGGGATTTTTTTTAACGGAAAAAGAATAAAAAGCAAAAAAAATATATGAAAATTAGGATTTCTTTTTTAACGGAAAAAGAATAAAAAGCAAAAAAAATATATAAAAATTGGGAATTTTTTTTAGCGGAAAAAGAATAAAAAGCAAAAAAAATATATGAAAATAGGGAAATTTTTTTTAGCGGAAAAAGAATAAAAAGCAAAAAAAATATATAAAAATCGGGATTTTTTTTTATCGGAAAATGAAAAAAAAGCAAAAAAAATATATGAAAATCGGGATTTTTTTTAACGGAAAAAGAATAAAAAGCAAAAAAAATATATGAAAATTAGGATTTTTTTTTTAACGGAAAAAGAATAAAAAGCAAAAAAAATATATAAAAATTGGGATTTTTTTTTAGCGGAAAAAGAATAAAAAGCAAAAAAAATATATGAAAATCGGGAATTTTTTTTTAGCGGAAAAAGAATAAAAAGCAAAAAAAATATATAAAAATCGGGAATTTTTTTTTAGCGGAAAAAGAATAAAAAGCAAAAAAAATATATAAAAATTGGGATTTTTTTTTTAACGGAAACAGAATAAAAAGCAAAAAAAATATATAAAAATTGGGTTTTTTTTTTAGCGGAAAATGAAAAAAAAGCAAAAAAAATATATGAAAATCGGGATTTTTTTTTTAACGGAAAAAGAATAAAAAGCAAAAAAAATATATGAAAATTAGGAATTTTTTTTTAACGGAAAAAGAATAAAAAGCAAAAAAAATATATGAAAATTAGGATTTTTTTTTTAACGGAAAAAGAATAAAAAGCAAAAAAAATATATAAAAATCGGGATTTTTTTTTTAGCGGAAAAAGAATAAAAAGCGAAAAAAATATATAAAAATCGGGAATTTTTTTTTAACGGAAAAAGAATAAAAAGCCAAAAAAATATATAAAAATCGGGATTTTTTTTTTAGCGGAAAAAGAATAAAAAGCGAAAAAAATATATAAAAATCGGGATTTTTTTTTTAACGGAAAAAGAATAAAAAGCAGAAAAAATATATGAAAATCGGGAATTTTTTTTTAGCGGAAAAAGAATAAAAAGCAAAAAAAATATATAAAAATCGGGATTTTTTTTTTAACGGAAAAAGAATAAAAAGCCAAAAAAATATATAAAAATCGGGATTTTTTTTTTAGCGGAAAAAGAATAAAAAGCGAAAAAAATATATAAAAATCGGGAATTTTTTTTTAACGGAAAAAGAATAAAAAGCAAAAAAAATATATAAAAATTGGGATTTGTTTTTTAACGGAAAAAGAATAAAAAGCAAAAAAAATATATGAAAATTATGATTTTTTTTTTAACGGAAAAAGAATAAAAAGCAAAAAAAATATATAAAAATTGGGAATTTTTTTTTAGCAGAAATGAAAAAAAAGCAAAAAAAATATATGAAAATCGGGATTTTTTTTTAACGGAAAAAGAATAAAAAGCAAAAAAAATATATGAAAATTATAAAAAAATTTTTAACGGAAAAAGAATAAAAAGCAAAAAAAATATATGAAAATCGGGAATTTTTTTTTAGCGGAAAAAGAATAAAAAGCAAAAAAAATATATAAAAATCGGGATTTTTTTTTTAACGGAAAAAGAATAAAAAGCCAAAAAAATATATAAAAATTGGGATTTTTTTTTTAGCGGAAAAAGAATAAAAAGCAAAAAAAATATATAAAAATCGGGATTTTTTTTTTAACGGAAAAAGAATAAAAAGCAAAAAAAATATATAAAAATCGGGAATTTTTTTTTAGCGGAAAAAGAATAAAAAGCAAAAAAAATATATAAAAATTGGGATTTTTTTTTTAGCGGAAAAAGAATAAAAAGCAAAAAAAATATATGAAAATCGGGAAATTTTTTTTAGCGAAAAAAGAATAAAAAGCAAAAAAAATATATAAAAATCGGGAATTTTTTTTAGCGGAAAAATAATAAAAAGCAAAAAAAATATATAAAAATTGGGATTTTTTTTTTAACGGAAAAAGAATAAAAAGCAAAAAAAATATATAAAAATCGGGATTTTTTTGTAGCGGAAAATGAAAAAAAAGCAAAAAAAATATATGAAAATCTGGAAATTTTTTTAACGGAAAAAGAATAAAAAGCAAAAAAAATATATGAAAATTAGGATTTTTTTTTTAACGGAAAAAGAATAAAAAGCAAAAAAAATATATACAAATCGGGAATTTTTTTTTAGCGGAAAAAGAATAAAAAGCAAAAAAAATATATAAAAATCGGGATTTTTTTTTTTAACGGAAAAAGAATAAAAAGCAAAAAAAATATATAAAAATTGGGATTTTTTTTTTAGCGGAAAAAGAATAAAAAGCAAAAAAAATATATAAAAATTGGGATTTTTTTTTAGCGGAAAAAGAATAAAAAGCAAAAAAAATATATGAAAATCGTGAATTTTTTTTTAGCGGAAAAAGAATAAAAAGCAAAAAAAATATATAAAAATCGGGAATTTTTTTTTAGCGGAAAAAGAATAAAAAGCAAAAAAAATATATAAAAATTGGGATTTTTTTTTAACGGAAAAAGAATAAAAAGCAAAAAAAAATATGAAAATTAGGATTTTTTTTTTAACGGAAAAAGAATAAAAAGCCAAAAAAATATATAAAAATCGGGATTTTTTTTTTAGCGGAAAAAGAATAAAAAGCAAAAAAAATATATAAAAATCGGGATTTTTTTTTTAACGGAAAAAGAATAAAAAGCAAAAAAAATATATAAAAATCGGGAATTTTTTTTTAGCGGAAAAAGAATAAAAAGCAAAAAAAATATATAAAAATTGGGATTTTTTTTTTAACGGAAAAAGAATAAAAAGCAAAAAAAATATATAAAAATTGGGATTTTTTTTAGCGGAAAAAGAATAAAAAGCAAAAAAAATATATGAAAATCGGGAAATTTTTTTTAGCGGAAAAAGAATAAAAAGCAAAAAAAATATATAAAAATCGGGAATTTTTTTTAGCGGAAAAAGAATAAAAAGCAAAAAAAATATATAAAAATTGGGATTTTTTTTTTAACGGAAAAAGAATAAAAAGCAAAAAAAATATATAAAAATCGGGATTTTTTTTTAGCGGAAAATGAAAAAAAAGCAAAAAAAATATATGAAAATCTGGATTTTTTTTTAACGGAAAAAGAATAAAAAGCAAAAAAAATATATGAAAATTAGGATTTTTTTTTTAACGGAAAAAGAATAAAAAGCAAAAAAAATATATAAAAATCGGGAATTTTTTTTTAGCGGAAAAAGAATAAAAAGCAAAAAAAATATAGAAAAATCGGGATTTTTTTTTTAACGGAAAAAGAATAAAAAGCAAAAAAAATATATAAAAATTGGGATTTTTTTTTTAGCGGAAAAAGAATAAAAAGCAAAAAAAATATATAAAAATTGGGATTTTTTTTTAGCGGAAAAAGAATAAAAAGCAAAAAAAATATATGAAAATCGTGAATTTTTTTTTAGCGGAAAAAGAATAAAAAGCAAAAAAAATATATAAAAATCGGGAATTTTTTTTTAGCGGAAAAAGAATAAAAAGCAAAAAAAATATATAAAAATTGGGATTTTTTTTTAACGGAAAAAGAATAAAAAGCAAAAAAAAATATGAAAATTAGGAATTTTTTTTTAACGGAAAAAGAATAAAAAGCAGAAAAAATATATGAAAAACGGGAATTTTTTTTTAGCGGAAAAAGAATAAAAAGCAAAAAAAATATGTAAAAATCGGGAATTTTTTTTTAGCGGAAAAAGAATAAAAAGCAAAAAAAATATGTAAAAATTGGGATTTTTTTTTAGCGGAAAAAGAATAAAAAGCCAAAAAAATATATAAAAATCGGGATTTTTTTTTTAGCGGAAAAAGAATAAAAAGCAAAAAAAATATATGAAAATTAGGATTTCTTTTTTAACGGAATAAGAATAAAAAGCAAAAAAAATATATAAAAATTGGGAATTTTTTTTTAGCGGAAAAAGAATAAAAAGCAAAAAAAATATAGAAAAATCGGGATTTTTTTTTTAACGGAAAAAGAATAAAAAGCAAAAAAAATATATAAAAATTGGGAATTTTTTTTTAGTGGAAAAAGAATAAAAAGCAAAAAAAATATATAAAAATTGGGATTTTTTTTTAGCGGAAAAAGAATAAAAAGCAAAAAAAATATATGAAAATCGGGAATTTTTTTTTAGCGGAAAAAGAATTAAAAGCAAAAAAAATATATAAAAATCGGGAATTTTTTTTTAGCGGAAAAAGAATAAAAAGCAAAAAAAATATATAAAAATTGGGATTTTTTTTTTAACGGAAACAGAATAAAAAGCAAAAAAAATATATAAAAATCGGGAATTTTTTTTTAGCGGAAAATGAAAAAAAAGCAAAAAAAATATATGAAAATCGGGATTTTTTTTTTAACGGAAAAAGAATAAAAAGCAAAAAAAATATATGAAAATTAGGAATTTTTTTTTAACGGAAAAAGAATAAAAAGCAAAAAAAATATATGAAAATTAGGATTTTTTTTTTAACGGAAAAAGAATAAAAAGCAAAAAAAATATATAAAAATCGGGATTTTTTTTTTAGCGGAAAAAGAATAAAAAGCGAAAAAAATATATAAAAATCGGGAATTTTTTTTTAACGGAAAAAGAATAAAAAGCCAAAAAAATATATAAAAATCGGGATTTTTTTTTTAGCGGAAAAAGAATAAAAAGCGAAAAAAATATATAAAAATCGGGATTTTTTTTTTAACGGAAAAAGAATAAAAAGCAGAAAAAATATATGAAAATCGGGATTTTTTTTTTAGCGGAAAAAGAATAAAAAGCAAAAAAAATATATAAAAATTGGGATTTTTATTTTAACGGAAAAAGAATAAAAAGCAAAAAAAATATATAAAAATTGGGATTTTTTTTTAGCGGAAAAAGAATAAAAAGCAAAAAAAATATATGAAAATAGGGAAAATTTTTTTAGCGGAAAAAGAATAAAAAGCAAAAAAAATATATAAAAATCGGGATTTTTTTTATCGGAAAATGAAAAAAAAGCAAAAAAAATATATGAAAATCGGGATTTTTTTTAACGGAAAAAGAATAAAAAGCAAAAAAAATATATGAAAATTAGGATTTCTTTTTTAACGGAAAAAGAATAAAAAGCAAAAAAAATATATAAAAATTGGGAATTTTTTTTTAGCGGAAAAAGAATAAAAAGCAAAAAAAATATATGAAAATCGGGAATTTTTTTTTAGCGGAAAAAGAATAAAAAGCAAAAAAAATATATAAAAATCGGGAATTTTTTTTTAGCGGAAAAAGAATAAAAAGCAAAAAAAATATATAAAAATTGGGATTTTTTTTTTAACGGAAACAGAATAAAAAGCAAAAAAAATATATAAAAATTGGGTTTTTTTTTTAGCGGAAAATGAAAAAAAAACAAAAAAAATATATGAAAATCGGGATTTTTTTTTTAACGGAAAAAGAATAAAAAGCAAAAAAAATATATGAAAATTAGGAATTTTTTTTTAACGGAAAAAGAATAAAAAGCAAAAAAAATATATGAAAATTGGGATTTGTTTTTTAACGGAAAAAGAATAAAAAGCAAAAAAAATATATGAAAATTATGATTTTTTTTTTAACGGAAAAAGAATAAAAAGCAAAAAAAATATATAAAAATTGGGAATTTTTTTTTAGCAGAAATGAAAAAAAAGCAAAAAAAATATATGAAAATCGGGATTTTTTTTTAACGGAAAAAGAATAAAAAGCGAAAAAAATATATAAAAATCGGGAATTTTTTTTTAACGGAAAAAGAATAAAAAGCAAAAAAAATAGATAAAAATTGGGATTTGTTTTTTAACGGAAAAAGAATAAAAAGCAAAAAAAATATATGAAAATTATAATTTTTTTTTTAACGGAAAAAGAATAAAAAGCAAAAAAAATATATGAAAATCGGGAATTTTTTTTAGCGGAAAAAGAATAAAAAGCAAAAAAAATATATAAAAATCGGGATTTTTTTTTATCGGAAAATGAAAAAAAAGCAAAAAAAATATATGAAAATCGGGATTTTTTTTAACGGAAAAAGAATAAAAAGCAAAAAAAATATATGAAAATTAGGATTTCTTTTTTAACGGAAAAAGAATAAAAAGCAAAAAATTGCAATTTTTTTTTAGCGGAAAAAGAATAAAAAGCAAAAAAAATATATGAAAATCGGGAATTTTTTTTTAGCGGAAAAAGAATTAAAAGCAAAAAAAATATATAAAAATCGGGAATTTTTTTTTAGCGGAAAAAGAATAAAAAGCAAAAAAAATATATAAAAATTGGGATTTTTTTTTTAACGGAAACAGAATAAAAAGCAAAAAAAATATATAAAAATTGGGTTTTTTTTTTAGCGGAAAATGAAAAAAAAACAAAAAAAATATATGAAAATCGGGATTTTTTTTTTAACGGAAAAAGAATAAAAAGCAAAAAAAATATATGAAAATTAGGAATTTTTTTTTAACGGAAAAAGAATAAAAAGCAAAAAAAATATATGAAAATTGGGATTTGTTTTTTAACGGAAAAAGAATAAAAAGCAAAAAAAATATATGAAAATTATGATTTTTTTTTTAACGGAAAAAGAATAAAAAGCAAAAAAAATATATAAAAATTGGGAATTTTTTTTTAGCAGAAATGAAAAAAAAGCAAAAAAAATATATGAAAATCGGGATTTTTTTTTAACGGAAAAAGAATAAAAAGCGAAAAAAATATATAAAAATCGGGAATTTTTTTTTAACGGAAAAAGAATAAAAAGCAAAAAAAATAGATAAAAATTGGGATTTGTTTTTTAACGGAAAAAGAATAAAAAGCAAAAAAAATATATGAAAATTATAATTTTTTTTTTAACGGAAAAAGAATAAAAAGCAAAAAAAATATATGAAAATCGGGAATTTTTTTTAGCGGAAAAAGAATAAAAAGCAAAAAAAATATATAAAAATCGGGATTTTTTTTTTAACGGAAAAAGAATAAAAAGCAAAAAAAATATATAAAAATCGGGAATTTTTTTTTAGCGGAAAAAGAATAAAAAGCAAAAAAAATATATAAAAATTGGGATTTTGTTTTTAACGGAAAAAGAATAAAAAGCAAAAAAAATATATAAAAATTGGGATTTTTTTTAGCGGAAAAAGAATAAAAAGCAAAAAAAATATATGAAAATCGGGAAATTTTTTTTAGCGAAAAAAGAATAAAAAGCAAAAAAAATATATAAAAATCGGGAATTTTTTTTAGCGGAAAAAGAATAAAAAGCAAAAAAAATATATAAAAATCGGGAATTTTTTTTTAGCGGAAAAAGAATAAAAAGCAAAAAAAATATATAAAAATTGGGATTTTGTTTTTAACGGAAAAAGAATAAAAAGCAAAAAAAATATATAAAAATTGGGATTTTTTTTAGCGGAAAAAGAATAAAAAGCAAAAAAAATATATGAAAATCGGGAAATTTTTTTTAGCGAAAAAAGAATAAAAAGCAAAAAAAATATATAAAAATCGGGAATTTTTTTTAGCGGAAAAAGAATAAAAAGCGAAAAAAATATATAAAAATCGGGAATTTTTTTTTAACGGAAAAAGAATAAAAAGCCAAAAAAATATATAAAAATCGGGATTTTTTTTTTAGCGGAAAAAGAATAAAAAGCGAAAAAAATATATAAAAATCGGAATTTTTTTTTTAACGGAAAAAGAATAAAAAGCAGAAAAAATATATGAAAATCGGGAATTTTTTTTTAGCGGAAAAAGAATAAAAAGCAAAAAAAATATACAAAAAATTGGGAATTTTTTTTTAGCAGAAATGAAAAAAAAGCAAAAAAAATATATGAAAATCGGGATTTTTTTTTTAACGGAAAAAGAATAAAAAGCAAAAAAAATATATGAAAATTATAATTTTGTTTTTAACGGAAAAAGAATAAAAAGCAAAAAAAATATATGAAAATCGGGAATTTTTTTTTAGCGGAAAAAGAATAAAAAGCAAAAAAAATATATAAAAATCGGGATTTTTTTTTTAACGGAAAAAGAATAAAAAGCCAAAAAAATATATAAAAATTGGGATTTTTTTTTTAGCGGAAATAGAATAAAAAGCAAAAAAAATATATAAAAATCGGGATTTTTTTTTTAACGGAAAAAGAATAAAAAGCAAAAAAAATATATAAAAATCGGGAATTTTTTTTTAGCGGAAAAAGAATAAAAAGCAAAAAAAATATATAAAAATTGGGATTTTTTTTTTAGCGGAAAAAGAATAAAAAGCAAAAAAAATATATAAAAATCGGGATTTTTTTTTAACGGAAAAAGAATAAAAAGCAAAAAAAATATATAAAAATCGGGATTTTTTTTTTAGCGGAAAAAGAATAAAAAGCGAAAAAAATATATAAAAATCGGGAATTTTTTTTTAACGGAAAAAGAATAAAAAGCCAAAAAAATATATAAAAATCGGGATTTTTTTTTTAGCGGAAAAAGAATAAAAAGCGAAAAAAATATATAAAAATCTGGATTTTTTTTTTAACGGAAAAAGAATAAAAAGCAGAAAAAATATATGAAAATCGGGAATTTTTTTTTAGCGGAAAAAGAATAAAAAGCAAAAAAAATATATAAAAATCGGGATTTTTTTTTTAACGGAAAAAGAATAAAAATCCAAAAAAATATATAAAAATCGGGATTTTTTTTTTAGCGGAAAAAGAATAAAAAGCGAAAAAAATATATAAAAATCGGGAATTTTTTTTTAACGGAAAAAGAATAAAAAGCAAAAAAAATAGATAAAAATTGGGATTTGTTTTTTAACGGAAAAAGAATAAAAAGCAAAAAAAATATATGAAAATTATGATTTTTTTTTTAACGGAAAAAGAATAAAAAGCAAAAAAAATATATTAAAATTGGGAATTTTTTTTTAGCAGAAATGAAAAAAAAGCAAAAAAAATATATGAAAATCGGGATTTTTTTTTAACGGAAAAAGAATAAAAAGCAAAAAAAATATATGAAAATTATAAATTTTTTTTTAACGGAAAAAGAATAAAAAGCAAAAAAAATATATGAAAATCGGGAAATTTTTTTTAGCGGAAAAAGAATAAAAAGCAAAAAAAATATATAAAAATCGGGATTTTTTTTTTAACGGAAAAAGAATAAAAAGCCAAAAAAATATATAAAAATTGGGATTTTTTTTTTAACGGAAAAAGAATAAAAAGCAAAAAAAATATATAAAAATCGGGATTTTTTTTTTAACGGAAAAAGAATAAAAAGCAAAAAAAATATATAAAAATCGGGAATTTTTTTTTAGCGGAAAAAGAATAAAAAGCAAAAAAAATATATAAAAATTGGGATTTTTTTTTTAGCGGAAAAAGAATAAAAAGCAAAAAAAATATATGAAAATCGGGAAATTTTTTTTAGCGAAAAAAGAATAAAAAGCAAAAAAAATATATAAAAATCGGGAATTGTTTTTAGCGGAAAAAGAATAAAAAGCAAAAAAAATATATAAAAATTGGGATTTTTTTTTTAACGGAAAAAGAATAAAAAGCAAAAAAAATATATAAAAATCGGGATTTTTTTTTAGCGGAAAATGAAACAAAAGCAAAAAAAATATATGAAAATCTGGATTTTTTTTTAACGGAAAAGAATAAAAAGCAAAAAAAATATATGAAAATTAGGATTTTTTTTTTAACGGAAAAAGAATAAAAAGCAAAAAAAATATATAAAAATCGGGAATTTTTTTTTAGCGGAAAAAGAATAAAAAGCAAAAAAAATATAGAAAAATCGGGATTTTTTTTTTAACGGAAAAAGAATAAAAAGCAAAAAAAATATATAAAAATTGGGATTTTTTTTTTAGCGGAAAAAGAATAAAAAGCAAAAAAAATATATAAAAATTGGGATTTTTTTTTAGCGGAAAAAGAATAAAAAGCGAAAAAAATATATGAAAATCGTGAATTTTTTTTTAGCGGAAAAAGAATAAAAAGCAAAAAAAATATATAAAAATCGGGAATTTTTTTTTAGCGGAAAAAGAATAAAAAGCAAAAAAAATATATAAAAATGGGGATTTTTTTTTAACGGAAAAAGAATAAAAAGCAAAAAAAAATATGAAAATTAGGATTTTTTTTTTAACGGAAAAAGAATAAAAAGCCAAAAAAATATATAAAAATCGGGATTTTTTTTTTAGCGGAAAAAGAATAAAAAGCGAAAAAAATAAATAAAAATCGGGAATTTTTTTTTAACGGAAAAAGAATAAAAAGCAAAAAAAATAGATAAAAATTGGGATTTGTTTTTTAACGGAAAAAGAATAAAAAGCAAAAAAAATATATGAAAATTATGATTTTTTTTTTAACGGAAAAAGAATAAAAAGCAAAAAAAATATATAAAAATTGGGAATTTTTTTTTAGCAGAAATGAAAAAAAAGCAAAAAAAATATATGAAAATCGGGAATTTTTTTTAACGGAAAAAGAATAAAAAGCAAAAAAAATATATAAAAATTGGGATTTTTTTTTTAGCGGAAAAAGAATAAAAAGCAAAAAAAATATATAAAAATCGGGATTTTTTTTTTAACGGAAAAAGAATAAAAAGCAAAAAAAATATATAAAAATCGGGAATTTTTTTTTAGCGGAAAAAGAATAAAAAGCAAAAAAAATATATAAAAATTGGGATTTTGTTTTTAACGGAAAAAGAATAAAAAGCAAAAAAAATATATAAAAATTGGGATTTTTTTTAGCGGAAAAAGAATAAAAAGCAAAAAAAATATATGAAAATCGGGAATTTTTTTTTAGCGAAAAAAGAATAAAAAGCAAAAAAAATATATAAAAATCGGGAATTTTTTTTAGCGGAAAAAGAATAAAAAGCAAAAAAAATATATAAAAATTGGGATTTTTTTTTTATCGGAAAAAGAATAAAAAGCAAAAAAAATATATAAAAATCGGGATTTTTTTTAGCGGAAAATGAAAAAAAAGCAAAAAAAATATATGAAAATCGGGATATTTTTTTTTAACGGAAAAAGAATAAAAAGCAAAAAAAATATATAAAAATCGGGAATTTTTTTTAACGGAAAAAGAATAAAAAGCAAAAAAAATATATAAAAATCGGGAATTTTTTTTTAGCGGAAAAAGAATAAAAAGCAAAAAAAATATATAAAAATCGGGATTTTTTTTTTAACGGAAAAAGAATAAAAAGCAAAAAAAAATATATAAAAATTGGGATTTTTTTTTTAGCGGAAAAAGAATAAAAAGCAAAAAAAATATATAAAAATTGGGATTTTTTTTTAGCGGAAAAAGAATAAAAAGCAAAACAAATATATGAAAATCGTGAATTTTTTTTTAGCGGAAAAAGAATAAAAAGCAAAAAAAATATATAAAAATCGGGAATTTTTTTTTAGCGGAAAAAGAATAAAAAGCAAAAAAAATATATAAAAATTGGGATTTTTTTTTAACGGAAAAAGAATAAAAAGCAAAAAAAAATATGAAAATTAGGAATTTTTTTTTTACGGAAAAAGAATAAAAAGCAGAAAAAATATATGAAAAACTGGAATTTTTTTTTAGCGGAAAAAGAATAAAAAGCAAAAAAAATATGTAAAAATCGGGATTTTTTTTTTAACATAAAAAGAATAAAAAGCCAAAAAAATATATAAAAATCGGGATTTTTTTTTTAGCGGAAAAAGAATAAAAAGCAAAAAAAATATATAAAAATCGGGATTTTTTTTTTAACGGAAAAAGAATAAAAAGCCAAAAAAATATATAAAAATCGGGATTTTTTTTTTAGCGGAAAAAGAATAAAAAGCGAAAAAAATATATAAAAATCGGGAATTTTTTTTTAACGGAAAAAGAATAAAAAGCAAAAAAAATATATAAAAATTGGGATTTTTTTTTTAACGGAAAAAGAATAAAAAGCAAAAAAAATATATGAAAATTAGGATTTTTTTTTAACGGAAAAAGAATAAAAAGCAAAAAAAATATATAAAAATCGGGAATTTTTTTTTAGCGGAAAATGAAAAAAAAGCAAAAAAAATATATGAAAATCGGAATTTTTTTTTAACGGAAAAAGAATAAAAAGCAAAAAAAATATATGAAAATTAGGATTTTTTTTTTAACGGAAAAAGAATAAAAAGCAAAAAAAATATATAAGAATCGCGAATTTTTTTTTTGCGGAAAATGAAAAAAAAGCAAAAAAAATATATGAAAATCGGGATTTTTTTTTTAATGGAAAAAGAATAAAAAGCAAAAAAAATATATGAAAATTAGGATTTTTTTTTTAACGGAAAAAGAATAAAAAGCAAAAAAAATATATGAAAATCGGGAATTTTTTTTTAGCGGAAAAAGAATAAAAAGCAAAAAAAATATATAAAAATCGGGATTTTTTTTTTAACGGAAAAAGAATTAAAAGCCAAAAAAATATATAAAAATCGGGATTTTTTTTTTTGCGGAAAAAGAATAAAAAGCGAAAAAAATATATAAAAATCGGGAATTTTTTTTTAACGGAAAAAGAATAAAAAACCAAAAAAATATATAAAAATCGGGATTTTTTTTTTAACGGAAAAAGAATATAAAGAAAAAAAATATATAAAAATTGGGATTTTTTTTTTAACGGAAAAAGAATAAAAAGCAAAAAAAATATATAAAAATTGGGATTTTTTTTTTAACGGAAAAAGAATAAAAAGCAAAAAAAATATATGAAAATTAGGAATTTTTTTTTAACGGAAAAAGAATAAAAAGCAAAAAAAATATATAAAAATCGGGAATTTTTTTTTAGCGGAAAAAGAATAAAAAGCCAAAAAAATATATAAAAATCGGGATTTTTTTTTTAACGGAAAAAGAATAAAAAGCCAAAAAAATATATAAAAATCGGGATTTTTTTTTTAGCGGAAAAAGAATAAAAAGCGAAAAAAATATATAAAAATCGGGAATTTTTTTTAACGGAAAAAGAATAAAAAGCCAAAAAAATATATAAAAATCGGGAATTTTTTTTTAACGGAAAAAGAATAAAAAGCCAAAAAAATATATAAAAATCGGGAATTTTTTTTTAGCGGAAAATGAAAAAAAAGCAAAAAAAATATATGAAAATCGGGATTTTTTTTTTAACGGAAAAAGAATAAAAAGCAAAAAAAATATATAAAAATTGGGATTTTTTTTAACGGAAAAAGAATAAAAAGCAAAAAAAATATATAAAAATCGGGAATTTTTTTTTAGCGGAAAATGAAAAAAAAGCAAAAAAAATATATGAAAATCGGGATTTTTTTTTTAACGGAAAAAGAATAAAAAGAAAAAAAATATATAAAAATTGGGATTTTTTTTTTAACGGAAAAAGAATAAAAAGCTAAAAAAATATATAAAAATCGGGAATTTTTTTTTAGCGGAAAATTAAAAAAAAGCAAAAAAATATATGAAAAATTGGGATTTTTTTTTTAACGGAAAAAGAATAAAAAGCAAAAAAAATATATGAAAATTAGGATTTTTTTTTTAACGGAAAAAGAATAAAAAGCAAAAAAAATATATGAAAATCGGGAATTTTTTTTTAGCGGAAAAAGAATAAAAAGCAAAAAAAATATATAAAAATTGGGATTTTTTTTTAACGGAAAAAGAATAAAAAGCAAAAAAAAATATGAAAATTAGGATTTTTTTTTTAACGGAAAAAGAATAAAAAGCAGAAAAAATATATGAAAAACGGGAATTTTTTTTTAGCGGAAAAAGAATAAAAAGCAAAAAAAATATGTAAAAATCGGGATTTTTTTTTTAACGGAAAAAGAATAAAAAGCCAAACAAATATATAAAAATCGGGATTTTTTTTTTAGCGGAAAAAGAATAAAAAGCGAAAAAAATATATAAAAATCGGGAATTTTTTTTTAACGGAAAAAGAATAAAAAGCCCAAAAAATATATAAAAATTGGGATTTTTTTTTTAACGGAAAAAGAATAAAAAGCAAAAAAAATATATAAAAATTGGGATTTTTTTTTTAACGGAAAAAGAATAAAAAGCAAAAAAATTTTATGAAAATTAGGATTTTTTTTTTAACGGAAAAAGAATAAAAAGCAAAAAAAATATATGAAAATTAGGATTTTTTTTTTAACGGAAAAAGAATAAAAAGCAAAAAAAATATATAAAAATCGGGAATTTTTTTTTAGCGGAAAATGAAAAAAAAGCAAAAAAAAAATATGAAAATCGGGATTTTTTTTTTAACGGAAAAAGAATAAAAAGCAAAAAAAATATATGAAAATTAGGATTTTTTTTTTAACGGAAAAAGAATAAAAAGCAAAAAAAATATATAAGAATCGCGAATTTTTTTTTAGCGGAAAATGAAAAAAAAGCAAAAAAAATATATGAAAATCGGGATTTTTTTTTTAATGGAAAAAGAATAAAAAGCAAAAAAAATATATGAAAATTAGGATTTTTTTTTTAACGGAAAAAGAATAAAAAGCAAAAAAAATATATGAAAATCGGGAATTTTTTTTTAGCGGAAAAAGAATAAAAAGCAAAAAAAATATATAAAAATCGGGATTTTTTTTTTAACGGAAAAAGAATTAAAAGCCAAAAAAATATATAAAAATCGGGATTTTTTTTTTAGCGGAAAAAGAATAAAAAGCGAAAAAAATATATAAAAATCGGGAATTTTTTTTTAACGGAAAAAGAATAAAAAACCAAAAAAATATATAAAAATCGGGATTTTTTTTTTAACGGAAAAAGAATAAAAAGCGAAAAAAATATATAAAAATCGGGAATTTTTTTTTAACGGAAAAAGAATAAAAAAAACCAAAAAAATATATAAAAATCGGGATTTTTTTTTTAACGGAAAAAGAATAAAAAGCAAAAAAAATATATAAAAATCGGGAATTTTTTTTTAGCGGAAAATGAAAAAAAAGCAAAAAAAATATATGAAAATCGGGATTTTTTTTTTAACGGAAAAAGAATAAAAAGAAAAAAAATATATAAAAATTGGGATTTTTTTTTTAACGGAAAAAGAATAAAAAGCAAAAAAAATATATAAAAATTGGGATTTTTTTTTTAACGGAAAAAGAATGAAAAGCAAAAAAAATATATGAAAATTAGGATTTTTTTTTTAACGGAAAAAGAATAAAAAGCAAAAAAAATATATGAAAATCGGGAATTTTTTTTTAGCGGAAAAAGAATAAAAAGCCAAAAAAATATATAAAAATCGGGATTTTTTTTTTAACGGAAAAAGAATAAAAAGCCAAAAAAATATATAAAAATCGGGCTTTTTTTTTTAGCGGAAAAAGAATAAAAAGCGAAAAAAATATATAAAAATCGGGAATTTTTTTTTAACGGAAAAAGAATAAAAAGCCAAAAAAATATATAAAAATCGGGATTTTTTTTTTAACGGAAAAAGAATAAAAAGCAAAAAAAATATATAAAAATCGGGAATTTTTTTTTAGCGGAAAATGAAAAAAAAGCAAAAAAAATATATGAAAATCGGGATTTTTTTTTAACGGAAAAAGAATAAAAAGCAAAAAAAATATATAAAAATTGGGATTTTTTTTTAACGGAAAAAGAATAAAAAGCAAAAAAAATATATAAAAATCGGGAATTTTTTTTTAGCGGAAAATGAAAAAAAAGCAAAAAAAATATATGAAAATCGGGATTTTTTTTTTAACGGAAAAAGAATAAAAAGAAAAAAAATATATAAAAATTGGGATTTTTTTTTTAACGGAAAAAGAATAAAAAGCTAAAAAAATATATAAAAATCGGGAATTTTTTTTTAGCGGAAAATGAAAAAAAAGCAAAAAAAATATATAAAAATTGGGATTTTTTTTTTAACGGAAAAAGAATAAAAAGCAAAAAAAATATATGAAAATTAGGATTTTTTTTTTAACGGAAAAAGAATAAAAAGCAAAAAAAATATATAAGAATCGGGAATTTTTTTTTAGCGGAAAATGAAAAAAAAGCAAAAAAATATATGAAAAATTGGGATTTTTTTTTAACGGAAAAAGAATAAAAAGCAAAAAAAATATATGAAAATTAGGATTTTTTTTTTAACGGAAAAAGAATAAAAAGCAAAAAAAATATATGAAAATCGGGAATTTTTTTTAGCGGAAAAAGAATAAAAAGCAAAAAAAATATATAAAAATCGGGATTTTTTTTTTAACGGAAAAAGAATAAAAAGCTAAAAAAATATATAAAAATCGGGAATTTTTTTTTAGCGGAAAATGAAAAAAAAGCAAAAAAAATATATGAAAATCAGGATTTTTTTTTTAACGGAAAAAGAATAAAAAGCAAAAAAAATATATGAAAATTAGGATTTTTTTTTTAACGGAAAAAGAATAAAAAGCAAAAAAAATATATAAGAATCGGGAATTTTTTTTTAGCGGAAAATGAAAAAAAAGCAAAAAAATATATGAAAAATTGGGATTTTTTTTTAACGGAAAAAGAATAAAAAGCAAAAAAAATATATGAAAATTAGGATTTTTTTTTTAACGGAAAAAGAATAAAAAGCAAAAAAAATATATGAAAATCGGGAATTTCTTTTTAGCGGAAAAAGAATAAAAAGCAAAAAAAATATATAAAAATCGGGATTTTTTTTTTAACGGAAAAAGAATAAAAAGCCAAAAAAATATATAAAAATCGGGATTTTTTTTTTAGCGGAAAAAGAATAAAAAGCGAAAAAAATATATAAAAATCGGGAATTTTTTTTTAACGGAAAAAGAATAAAAAGCCAAAAAAATATATAAAAATCGGGATTTTTTTTTTAGCGGAAAAAGAATAAAAAGCGAAAAAAATATATAAAAATCGGGATTTTTTTTTTAGCGGAAAAAGAATAAAAAGCAAAAAAAATATATAAAAATCGGGAATTTTTTTTTAGCGGAAAAAGAATAAAAAGCAAAAAAATATATAAAAACTGGGATTTTTTTTTTAACGGAAAAAGAATAAAAAGCAAAAAAAATATATGAAAATTAGGATTTTTTTTTTAACGGAAAAAGAATAAAAAGCAAAAAAAATATATAAGAATCGGGAATTTTTTTTTAGCGGAAAATGAAAAAAAAGCAAAAAAATATATGAAAAATTGGGATTTTTTTTTAACGGAAAAAGAATAAAAAGCAAAAAAAATATATGAAAATTAGGATTTTTTTTTTAACGGAAAAAGAATAAAAAGCAAAAAAAATATATGAAAATCGGGAATTTCTTTTTAGCGGAAAAAGAATAAAAAGCAAAAAAAATATATAAAAATCGGGATTTTTTTTTTAACGGAAAAAGAATAAAAAGCCAAAAAAATATATAAAAATCGGGATTTTTTTTTTAGCGGAAAAAGAATAAAAAGCGAAAAAAATATATAAAAATCGGGAATTTTTTTTTAACGGAAAAAGAATAAAAAGCCAAAAAAATATATAAAAATCGGGATTTTTTTTTTAGCGGAAAAAGAATAAAAAGCGAAAAAAATATATAAAAATCGGGAATTTTTTTTTAGCGGAAAAAGAATAAAAAGCAAAAAAATATATAAAAACTGGGATTTTTTTTTTAACGGAAAAAGAATAAAAAGCCAAAAAAATATATGAAAATTAGGATTTTTTTTTTAACGGAAAAAGAATAAAAAGCAAAAAAAATATATGAAAATCGGGAATTTTTTTTTAAGCCGGAAAATAATAAAAAGCCAAAAAAATATATAAAAATTGGGATTTTTTTTTTAACGGAAAAAGAATAAAAAGCCAAAAAAATATATAAAAATCGGGATTTTTTTTTTAGCGGAAAAAGAATAAAAAGCGAAAAAAATATATAAAAATCGGGATTTTTTTTTTAACGGAAAAAGAATAAAAAGCAAAAAAAATATATAAAAATTGGGATTTTTTTTATCGGAAAAAGAATAAAAAGCAAAAAAAATATATAAAAATCGGGAAATTTTTTTTAGCGGAAAATGAAAAAAAAGCAAAAAAAATATATAAAAATCGGGATTTTTTTTTAACGGAAAAAGAATAAAAAGCCAAAAAAATATATAAAAATCGGGATTTTTTTTTTAGCGGAAAAAGAATAAAAAGCAAAAAAAATATATGAAAATTAGGAATTTTTTTTTAACGGAAAAAGAATAAAAAGCAAAAAAAATATATAAAAATCGGGAATTTTTTTTTAACGGAAAAAGAATAAAAAGCAAAAAAAATATATGAAAATCGGGAATTTCTTTTTAGCGGAAAAAGAATAAAAAGCAAAAAAAATATATAAAAATCGGGATTTTTTTTTTAACGAAAAAAGAATAAAAAGCCAAAAAAATATATAAAAATCAGGATTTTTTTTTTAGCGGAAAAAGAATAAAAAGCGAAAAAAATATATAAAAATCGGGAATTTTTTTTTAACGGAAAAAGAATAAAAAGACAAAAAAATATATAAAAATCGGGAATTTTTTTTTAACGGAAAAAGAATAAAAAGCAAAAAAAATATATAAAAATCGGGAATTTTTTTTTAGCGGAAAATGAAAAAAAAGCAAAAAAAATATATGAAAATCGGGAATTTTTTTTTAGCGGAAAAAGAATAAAAAGCCAAAAAAATATATAAAAATCGGGATTTTTTTTTTAACGGAAAAAGAATAAAAAGCCAAAAAAATATATAAAAATCGGGATTTTTTTTTTAACGGAAAAAGAATAAAAAGCAAAAAAATTTTTTAAAAATCGGGAATTTTTTTAGCGGAAAATGAAAAAAAAGCAAAAAAAATATATGAAAATCGGGATTTTTTTTTTAACGGAAAAAGAATAAAAAGCAAAAAAAATATATAAAAATTGGGATTTTTTTTTAACGGAAAAAGAATAAAAAGCTAAAAAAATATATAACAATCGGGAATTTTTTTTTAGCGGAAAATGAAAAAAAAGCAAAAAAAATATATGAAAATCGGGATTTTTTTTTTAACGGAAAAAGAATAAAAAGCAAAAAAAATATATAAAAATTGGGATTTTTTTTTAACGGAAAAAGAATAAAAAGCAAAAAAAATATATAAAAATCGGGAATTTTTTTTTAGCGGAAAACGAAAAAAAAGCAAAAAAAATATATGAAAATCGGGATTTTTTTTTTAACGGAAAAAGAATAAAAAGAAAAAAAATATATAAAAATTGGGATTTTTTTTTTAACGGAAAAAGAATAAAAAGCTAAAAAATATATATAAAAATCGGGAATTTTTTTTTAGCGGAAAATGAAAAAAAAGCAAAAAAATATATGAAAAATTGGGATTTTTTTTTTAACGGAAAAAGAATAAAAAGCAAAAAAAATATATGAAAATTAGGATTTTTTTTTTAACGGAAAAAGAATAAAAAGCAAAAAAAATATATGAAAATCGGGAATTTTTTTTTAGCGGAAAAAGAATAAAAAGCAAAAAAAATATATAAAAATTGGGATTTTTTTTTTAACGGAAAAAGAATAAAAAGCCAAACAAATATATAAAAATCGGGATTTTTTTTTTAGCGGAAAAAGAATAAAAAGCGAAAAAAATATATAAAAATCGGGAATTTTTTTTTAGCGGAAAAAGAATAAAAAGCAAAAAAAATATATGAAAATCGGGAATTTTTTTTTAAGCCGGAAAATAATAAAAAGCCAAAAAAATATATAAAAATCGGGATTTTTTTTTTAACGGAAAAAGAATAAAAAGCAAAAAAAATATATAAAAATCGGGATTTTTTTTTTAGCGGAAAAAGAATAAAAAGCGAAAAAAATATATAAAAATCGGGAATTTTTTTTAACGGAAAAAGAATAAAAAGCCAAAAAAATATATAAAAATCGGGATTTTTTTTTTAACGGAAAAAGAATAAAAAGCAAAAAAAATATATAAAAATCGGGAATTTTTTTTTAACGGAAAATGAAAAAAAAGCAAAAAAAATATATGAAAATCGGGATTTTTTTTTTAGCGGAAAAAGAATAAAAAGCAAAAAAAATATATAAAAATTGGTATTTTTTTTTAACGGAAAAAGAATAAAAAGCAAAAAAAATATATAAAAATCGGGAATTTTTTTTTAGCGGAAAATGAAAAAAAAGCAAAAAAAATATATGAAAATCGGGATTTTTTTTTAACGGAAAAAGAAGAAAAAGAAAAAAAATATATAAAAATTTTGATTTTTTTTTTAACGGAAAAAGAATAAAAAGCAAAAAAAATATATAAAAATGGGAATTTTTTTTTTAACGGAAAAAGAATAAAAAGCAAAAAAAATATATGAAAATTAGGATTTTTTTTTTAACGGAAAAAGAATAAAAAGCAAAAAAAATATATGAAAATCGGGAATTTTTTTTTAGCGGAAAAAGAATAAAAAGCCAAAAAAATATATAAAAATCGGGATTTTTTTTTAACGGAAAAAGAATAAAAAGCCAAAAAAATATATAAAAATCGGGATTTTTTTTTTAGCGGAAAAATAATAAAAAGCAAAAAAAATATATGAAAATTGGGAATTTTTTTTTAGCGGAAAAAGAATAAAAAGCAAAAAAAATATATAAAAATCGGGAATTTTTTTTCAGCGGAAAAAGAATAAAAAGCCAAAAAATATATAAAAACTGGGATTTTTTTTTTGACGGAAAAAGAATAAAAAGCAAAAAAAATATATGAAAATTAGGATTTTTTTTTTAACGGAAAAAGAATAAAAAGCAAAAAAAATATATGAAAATTGGGAATTTTTTTTTAGCGGAAAAAGAATAAAAAGCCAAAAAAATATATAAAAATCGGGAAATTTTTTTTAGCGGAAAATGAAAAAAAAGCAAAAAAAATATATAAAAATCGGGATTTTTTTTTAACGGAAAAAGAATAAAAAGCCAAAAAAATATATAAAAATCGGGATTTTTTTTTTAACGGAAAAAGAATAAAAAGCAAAAAAAATATATGAAAATTAGGAATTTTTTTTTAACGGAAAAAGAATAAAAAGCAAAAAAAATATATGAAAATCGGGAATTTTTTTTTAACGGAAAAAGAATAAAAAGCAAAAAAAATATATGAAAATCGGGAATTTTTTTTTAACGGAAAAAGAATAAAAAGCAAAAAAAATATATAAAAATCGGGATTTTTTTTTTAACGAAAAAAGAATAAAAAGCCAAAAAAATATATAAAAATCAGGATTTTTTTTTTAGCGGAAAAAGAATAAAAAGCGAAAAAAATATATAAAAATCGGGAATTTTTTTTTAACGGAAAAAGAATAAAAAGCCAAAAAAATATATAAAAATCGGGATTTTTTTTTTAACGGAAAAAGAATAAAAAGCAAAAAAAATATATAAAAATCGGGAATTTTTTTTTAGCGGAAAATGAAAAAAAAGCAAAAAAAATATATGAAAATCGGGATTTTTTTTTTAGCGGAAAAAGAATAAAAAGCCAAAAAAATATATAAAAATCGGGATTTTTTTTTTAACGGAAAAAGAATAAAAAGCCAAAAAAATATATAAAAATCGGGATTTTTTTTTTAACGGAAAAAGAATAAAAAGCAAAAAATTTTTTTAAAAATCGGGAATTTTTTTTTAGCGGAAAATGAAAAAAAAGCAAAAAAAATATATGAAAATCGGGATTTTTTTTTTAACGGAAAAAGAATAAAAAGCAAAAAAAATATATAAAAATTGGGATTTTTTTTTAACGGAAAAAGAATAAAAAGCTAAAAAAATATATAACAATCGGGAATTTTTTTTTAGCGGAAAATGAAAAAAAAGCAAAAAAAATATATGAAAATCGGGATTTTTTTTTTAACGGAAAAAGAATAAAAAGCAAAAAAAATATATAAAAATTGGGATTTTTTTTTAACGGAAAAAGAATAAAAAGCAAAAAAAATATATAAAAATCGGGAATTTTTTTTTAGCGGAAAACGAAAAAAAAGCAAAAAAAATATATGAAAATCGGGATTTTTTTTTTAACGGAAAAAGAATAAAAAGAAAAAAAATATATAAAAATTGGGATTTTTTTTTTAACGGAAAAAGAATAAAAAGCTAAAAAATATATATAAAAATCGGGAATTTTTTTTTAGCGGAAAATGAAAAAAAAGCAAAAAAATATATGAAAAATTGGGATTTTTTTTTTAACGGAAAAAGAATAAAAAGCAAAAAAAATATATGAAAATTAGGATTTTTTTTTTAACGGAAAAAGAATAAAAAGCAAAAAAAATATATGAAAATCGGGAATTTTTTTTTAGCGGAAAAAGAATAAAAAGCAAAAAAAATATATAAAAATTGGGATTTTTTTTTTAACGGAAAAAGAATAAAAAGCCAAACAAATATATAAAAATCGGGATTTTTTTTTTAGCGGAAAAAGAATAAAAAGCGAAAAAAATATATAAAAATCGGGAATTTTTTTTTAACGGAAAAAGAATAAAAAGCAAAAAAAATATATGAAAATCGGGAATTTTTTTTTAAGCCGGAAAATAATAAAAAGCCAAAAAAATATATAAAAATCGGGATTTTTTTTTTAACGGAAAAAGAATAAAAAGCAAAAAAAATATATAAAAATCGGGATTTTTTTTTTAGCGGAAAAAGAATAAAAAGCGAAAAAAATATATAAAAATCGGGAATTTTTTTTTAACGGAAAAACAATAAAAAGCCAAAAAAATATATAAAAATCGGGATTTTTTTTTTAACGGAAAAAGAATAAAAAGCAAAAAAAATATATAAAAATCGGGAATTTTTTTTTAACGGAAAATGAAAAAAAAGCAAAAAAAATATATGAAAATCGGGATTTTTTTTTTAACGGAAAAAGAATAAAAAGCAAAAAAAATATATAAAAATTGGGATTTTTTTTTAACGGAAAAAGAATAAAAAGCCAAAAAAATATATAAAAATCGGGATTTTTTTTTTAACGGAAAAAGAATAAAAAGCAAAAAATTTTTTTAAAAATCGGGAATTTTTTTTTAGCGGAAAATGAAAAAAAAGCAAAAAAAATATATGAAAATCGGGATTTTTTTTTTAACGGAAAAAGAATAAAAAGCAAAAAAAATATATAAAAATTGGGATTTTTTTTTAACGGAAAAAGAATAAAAAGCTAAAAAAATATATAACAATCGGGAATTTTTTTTTAGCGGAAAATGAAAAAAAAGCAAAAAAAATATATGAAAATCGGGATTTTTTTTTTAACGGAAAAAGAATAAAAAGCAAAAAAAATATATAAAAATTGGGATTTTTTTTTAACGGAAAAAGAATAAAAAGCAAAAAAAATATATAAAAATCGGGAATTTTTTTTTAGCGGAAAACGAAAAAAAAGCAAAAAAAATATATGAAAATCGGGATTTTTTTTTTAACGGAAAAAGAATAAAAAGAAAAAAAATATATAAAAATTGGGATTTTTTTTTTAACGGAAAAAGAATAAAAAGCTAAAAAATATATATAAAAATCGGGAATTTTTTTTTAGCGGAAAATGAAAAAAAAGCAAAAAAATATATGAAAAATTGGGATTTTTTTTTTAACGGAAAAAGAATAAAAAGCAAAAAAAATATATGAAAATTAGGATTTTTTTTTTAACGGAAAAAGAATAAAAAGCAAAAAAAATATATGAAAATCGGGAATTTTTTTTTAGCGGAAAAAGAATAAAAAGCAAAAAAAATATATAAAAATTGGGATTTTTTTTTTAACGGAAAAAGAATAAAAAGCCAAACAAATATATAAAAATCGGGATTTTTTTTTTAGCGGAAAAAGAATAAAAAGCGAAAAAAATATATAAAAATCGGGAATTTTTTTTTAGCGGAAAAAGAATAAAAAGCAAAAAAAATATATGAAAATCGGGAATTTTTTTTTAAGCCGGAAAATAATAAAAAGCCAAAAAAATATATAAAAATCGGGATTTTTTTTTTAACGGAAAAAGAATAAAAAGCAAAAAAAATATATAAAAATCGGGATTTTTTTTTTAGCGGAAAAAGAATAAAAAGCGAAAAAAATATATAAAAATCGGGAATTTTTTTTTAACGGAAAAACAATAAAAAGCCAAAAAAATATATAAAAATCGGGATTTTTTTTTTAACGGAAAAAGAATAAAAAGCAAAAAAAATATATAAAAATCGGGAATTTTTTTTTAACGGAAAATGAAAAAAAAGCAAAAAAAATATATGAAAATCGGGATTTTTTTTTTAACGGAAAAAGAATAAAAAGCAAAAAAAATATATAAAAATTGGGATTTTTTTTTAACGGAAAAAGAATAAAAAGCAAAAAAAATATATAAAAATCGGGAATTTTTTTTTAGCGGAAAATGAAAAAAAAGCAAAAAAAATATATGAAAATCGGGATTTTTTTTTTAACGGAAAAAGAAGAAAAAGAAAAAAAATATATAAAAATTTTGATTTTTTTTTTAACGGAAAAAGAATAAAAAGCAAAAAAAATATATAAAAATGGGAATTTTTTTTTTAACGGAAAAAGAATAAAAAGCAAAAAAAATATATGAAAATTAGGATTTTTTTTTTAACGGAAAAAGAATAAAAAGCAAAAAAAATATATGAAAATCTGGAATTTTTTTTTAGCGGAAAAAGAATAAAAAGCCAAAAAAATATATAAAAATCGGGATTTTTTTTTAACGGAAAAAGAATAAAAAGCCAAAAAAATATATAAAAATCGGGATTTTTTTTTTAGCGGAAAAATAATAAAAAGCAAAAAAAATATATGAAAATTGGGAATTTTTTTTTAGCGGAAAAAGAATAAAAAGCAAAAAAAATATATAAAAATCGGGAATTTTTTTTCAGCGGAAAAAGAATAAAAAGCCAAAAAATATATAAAAACTGGGATTTTTTTTTTGACGGAAAAAGAATAAAAAGCAAAAAAAATATATGAAAATTAGGATTTTTTTTTTAACGGAAAAAGAATAAAAAGCAAAAAAAATATATGAAAATCGGGAATTTTTTTTTAGCGGAAAAAGAATAAAAAGCCAAAAAAATATATAAAAATCGGGATTTTTTTTTTAGCGGAAAAAGAATAAAAAGCGAAAAAAATATATAAAAATCGGGAATTTTTTTTTAACGGAAAAAGAATAAAAAGCCAAAAAAATATATAAAAATCGGGAATTTTTTTTTAACGGAAAAAGAATAAAAAGCAAAAAAAATATATAAAAATCGGGAATTTTTTTTTAGCGGAAAATGAAAAAAAAGCAAAAAAAATATATGAAAATCGGGATTTTTTTTTTAACGGAAAAAGAATAAAAAGCAAAAAAAATATATAAAAATTGGGATTTTTTTTTAACGGAAAAAGAATAAAAAGCAAAAAAAATATATAAAAATCGGGAATTTTTTTTTAGCGGAAAATGAAAAAAAAGCAAAAAAATATATGAAAATCGGGATTTTTTTTTTAACGGAAAAAGAATAAAAAGCAAAAAAAATATAGAAAAATCGGGAATTTTTTTTTAACGGAAAAAGAATAAAAAGCAAAAAATATATATAAAAATCGGGATTTTTTTTTTAGCGGAAAATGAAAAAAAAGCACACAAAAAATATGAAAACCGGGATTTTTTTTTTAACGGAAAAAGAATAAAAAGCAAAAAAAATACATGAAAATTAGGATTTTTTTTTAACGGAAAAAGAATAAAAAGCAAAAAAAATATATGAAAATCGGGAATTTTTTTTTAGCGAAAAAGATTAAAAAGCAAAAAAAATATATAAAAATCGGGAAATTTTTTTTAGCGGAAAAAGAATAAAAAGCAAAAAAAATATATAAAAATCGGGATTTTTTTTTTAGCGGAAAAAGAATAAAAAGCGAAAAAAATATATAAAAATCGGGATTTTTTTTTTAGAGGAAAAAGAATAAAAAGCGAAAAAAATATATAAAAATCGGGAATTTTTTTTTAACGGAAAAAGAATAAAAAGCCAAAAAAATATATAAAAATCGGGATTTTTTTTTTAACGGAAAAAGAATAAAAAGCAAAAAAAATATATAAAAATTGGGATTTTTTTTTAACGGAAAAAGAATAAAAAGCAAAAAAAATATATAAAAATCGGGAATTTTTTTTTAGCAGAAAATGAAAAAAAAGCAAAAAAAATATATAAAAATCGGGAATTTTTTTTTAGCGGAAAATGAAAAAAAAGCAAAAAAAATATATGAAAATCGGGATTTTTTTTTTAACAGAAAAAGAATAAAAAGCAAAAAAAATATATGAAAATCGGGATTTTTTTTTTAACGGAAAAAGAATAAAAAGCAAAAAATATATATAAAAATCGGGATTTTTTTTTTAGCGGAAAATGAAAAAAAAGCAAAAAAAAAATATGAAAACCGGGATTTTTTTTTTAACGGAAAAAGAATAAAAAGCAAAAAAAATATATGAAAATTAGGATTTTTTTTTAACGGAAAAAGAATAAAAAGCAAAAAAAATATATGAAAATCGGGAATTTTTTTTTAGCGAAAAAGAATAAAAAGCAAAAAAAATATATAATAATCGGGAATTTTTTTTTAGCGGAAAAAGAATAAAAAGCAAAAAAATATATAAAAACTGGGATTTTTTTTTTAACGGAAAAAGAATAAAAAGCAAAAAAAATATATAAAAATCGGGAATTTTTTTTTAGCGGAAAATGAAAAAAAAGCAAAAAAAATATATGAAAATCGGGATTTTTTTTTTAACGGAAAAAGAATAAAAAGCAAAAAAAATATATAAAAATTGGGATTTTTTTTTAACGGAAAAAGAATAAAAAGTAAAAAAAATATATAAAAATCGGGATTTTTTTTTTAGCGGAAAATGAAAAAAAAGCAAAAAAAATATATGAAAATCGGGATTTTTTTTTAACGGAAAAAGAATAAAAAGAAAAAAAATATATAAAAATTTTGATTTTTTTTTTAACGGAAAAAGAATAAAAAGCAAAAAAAATATATAAAAATTGGGATTTTTTTTTTAACGGAAAAAGAATAAAAAGCAAAAAAAATATATGAAAATTAGGATTTTTTTTTTAACGGAAAAAGAATAAAAAGCAAAAAAAATATATGAAAATCGGGAATTTTTTTTTAGCGGAAAAAGAATAAAAAGCCCAAAAAATATATAAAAATCGGGATTTTTTTTTTAACGGAAAAAGAATAAAAAGCCAAAAAAATATATAAAAATCGGGATTTTTTTTTTAGCGGAAAAAGAATAAAAAGCGAAAAAAATATATAAAAATCGGGAATTTTTTTTTAGCGGAAAAAGAATAAAAAGCAAAAAAATATATAAAAACTGGGATTTTTTTTTTAACGGAAAAAGAATGAAAAGCAAAAAAAATATATGAAAATTAGGATTTTTTTTTTAACGGAAAAAGAATAAAAAGCAAAAAAAATATATGAAAATCGGGAATTTTTTTTTAGCGGAAAAAGAATAAAAAGCCAAAAAAATATATAAAAATCGGGATTTTTTTTTTAACGGAAAAAGAATAAAAAGCCAAAAAAATATATAAAAATCGGGATTTTTTTTTTAGCGGAAAAAGAATAAAAAGCGAAAAAAATATATAAAAATCGGGAATTTTTTTTTAGCGGAAAATGAAAAAAAAGCAAAAAAAATATATGAAAATCGGGATTTTTTTTTTAACGGAAAAAGAATAAAAAGCAAAAAAAATATATAAAAATTGGGATTTTTTTTTAACGGAAAAAGAATAAAAAGCAAAAAAAATATATAAAAATCGGGAATTTTTTTTTAGCGGAAAATGAAAAAAAAGCAAAAAAAATATATGAAAATCGGGATTTTTTTTTTAACAGAAAAGAATAAAAAGCAAAAAAAATATATAAAAATCGGGAATTTTTTTTTAACGGAAAAAGAATAAAAAGCAAAAAATATATATAAAAATCGGGATTTTTTTTTTAGCGGAAAATGAAAAAAAAGCACACAAAAAATATGAAAACCGGGATTTTTTTTTTAACGGAAAAAGAATAAAAAGCAAAAAAAATACATGAAAATTAGGATTTTTTTTTAACGGAAAAAGAATAAAAAGCAAAAAAATATATGAAAATCGGGAATTTATTTTTAGCTAAAAAGAATAAAAAGCAAAAAAAATATATAATAATCGGGAATTTTTTTTTAGCGGAAAAAGAATAAAAAGCAAAAAAATATATAAAAACTGGGATTTTTTTTTTAACGGAAAAAGAATAAAAAGCAAAAAAAATATATAAAAATCGGGAATTTTTTTTTAGCGGAAAATGAAAAAAAAGCAAAAAAATATATGAAAATCGGGATTTTTTTTTTAACGGAAAAAGAATAAAAAGCACAAAAAATATATGAAAATTAGGATTTCTTTTTTAACGGAAAAAGAATAAAAAGCAAAAAAAATATATGAAAATCGGGAATTTTTTTTTACCGAAAAAGAATAAAAAGCAAAAAAAATATATAAAAATCGGGAAATTTTTTTTAGCGGAAAAAGAATAAAAAGCAAAAAAAATATATAAAAATCGGGATTTTTTTTTTAGCGGAAAAAGAATAAAAAGCGAAAAAAATAAATAAAAATCGGGATTTTTTTTTTAGAGGAAAAAGAATAAAAAGCGAAAAAAATATATAAAAATCGGGAATTTTTTTTTAACGGAAAAAGAATAAAACGCCAAAAAAATATATAAAAATCGGGATTTTTTTTTTAACGGAAAAAGAATAAAAAGCAAAAAAAATATATAAAAATTGGGATTTTTTTTTAGCGGAAAAAGAATAAAAAGCAAAAAAAATATATAAAAATTGGGATTTTTTTTGAACGGAAAAACAATAAAAAGCAAAAAAAATATATAAAAATCGGGAATTTTTTTTTAGCAGAAAATGAAAAAAAAGCAAAAAAAATATATAAAAATCGGGAATTTTTTTTTAGCGGAAAATGAAAAAAAAGCAAAAAAAATATATGAAAATCGGGATTGTTTTTTTAACAGAAAAAGAATAAAAAGCAAAAAAAATATATAAAAATCGGGAATTTTTTTTTAACGGAAAAAGAATAAAAAGCAAAAAATATATATAAAAATCGGGATTTTTTTTTTAGCGGAAAATGAAAAAAAAGCACAAAAAAAATATGAAAACCGGGATTTTTTTTTTAACGGAAAAAGAATAAAAAGCAAAAAAAATATATGAAAATTAGGATTTCTTTTTAACGGAAAAAGAATAAAAAGCAAAAAAAATATATGAAAATCGGGAATTTTTTTTTAGCGAAAAAGAATAAAAAGCAAAAAAAATATATAATAATCGGGAATTTTTTTTTAGTGGAAAATGAAAAAAAAGCAAAAAAAATATATGAAAATCGGGATTTTTTTTTAGCGGAAAAAGAATAAAAAGCAAAAAAAATATATAAAAATTGGGATTTTTTTTTAACGGAAAAAGAATAAAAAGCAAAAAAAATATATAAAAATCGGGAATTTTTTTTTAGCGGAAAATGAAAAAAAAGCAAAAAAATATATGAAAATCGGGATTTTTTTTTAACGGAAAAAGAATAAAAAGAAAAAAAATATATAAAAATTTTGATTTTTTTTTTAACGGAAAAAGAATAAAAAGCAAAAAAAATATATAAAAATTGGGATTTTTTTTTTAACGGAAAAATAATAAAAAGCAAAAAAAATATATGAAAATTAGGATTTTTTTTTTAACGGAAAAAGAATAAAAAGCAAAAAAAATATATGAAAATCGGGAATATTTTTTTAGCGGAAAAAGAATAAAAAGCCCAAAAAATATATAAAAATCGGGATTTTTTTTTTAACGGAAAAAGAATAAAAAGCCAAAAATATATAAAAATCGGGATTTTTTTTTTAGCGGAAAAAGAATAAAAAGCGAAAAAAATATATAAAAATCGGGAATTTTTTTTTAGCGGAAAAAGAATAAAAAGCAAAAAAATATATAAAAACTGGGATTTTTTTTTTAACGGAAAAAGAATGAAAAGCAAAAAAAATATATGAAAATTAGGATTTTTTTTTTAACGGAAAAAGAATAAAAAGCAAAAAAAATATATGAAAATCGGGAATTTTTTTTTAGCGGAAAAAGAATAAAAAGCCAAAAAAATATATAAAAATCATGATTTTTTTTTTAACGGAAAAAAAATAAAAAGCCAAAAAAATATATAAAAATCGGGATTTTTTTTTTAGCGGAAAAAGAATAAAAAGCGAAAAAAATATATAAAAATCGGGAATTTTTTTTTAGCGGAAAATGAAAAAAAAGCAAAAAAAATATATGAAAATCGGGATTTTTTTTTTAACGGAAAAAGAATAAAAAGCAAAAAAAATATATAAAAATTGGGATTTTTTTTTAACGGAAAAAGAATAAAAAGCAAAAAAAATATATAAAAATCGGGAATTTTTTTTTAGCGGAAAATGAAAAAAAAGCAAAAAAGATATATGAAAATCGGGATTTTTTTCTTAACGGAAAAAGAAGAAAAAGAAAAAAAATATATAAAAATTTTTATATTTTTTTTAACGGAAAAAGAATAAAAAGCAAAAAAAATATATAAAAATGGGAATTTTTTTTTAACGGAAAAAGAATAAAAAGCAAAAAAAATATATGAAAATTAGGATTTTTTTTTTAACGGAAAAATAATAAAAAGCAAAAAAAATATATGAAAATCGGGAATTTTTTTTTAGCGGAAAAAGAATAAAAAGCCAAAAAAATATATAAAAATCGGGATTTTTTTTTTAACGGAAAAAGAATAAAAAGCCAAAAAAATATATAAAAATCGGGATTTTTTTTTTAGCGGAAAAAGAATAAAAAGCAAAAAAAATATATGAAAATTGGGAATTTTTTTTTAACGGAAAAAGAATAAAAAGCAAAAAAAATATATGAAAATCGGGAATTTTTTTTTAGCGGAAAAAGAATAAAAAGCAAAAAAAATATATAAAAATCGGGATTTTTTTTTAACGGAAAAAGAATAAAAAGCAAAAAAAATATATAAAAATCGGGAATTTTTTTTTAGCAGAAAATGAAAAAAAAGCAAAAAAAATATATAAAAATCGGGAATTTTTTTTTAGCAGAAAATGAAAAAAAAGCAAAAAAAATATATAAAAATCGGGAATTTTTTTTTAGCGGAAAATGAAAAAAAAGCAAAAAAAATATATGAAAATCGGGATTGTTTTTTTAACAGAAAAAGAATAAAAAGCAAAAAAAATATATAAAAATCGGGAATTTTTTTTTAACGGAAAAAGAATAAAAAGCAAAAAATATATATAAAAATCGGGATTTTTTTTTTAGCGGAAAATGAAAAAAAAGCACACAAAAAATATGAAAACCGGGATTTTTTTTTTAACGGAAAAAGAATAAAAAGCAAAAAAAATATATGAAAATTAGGATTTTTTTTTTAACGGAAAAAGAATAAAAAGCAAAAAAAATATATGAAAATCGGGAATTTTTTTTTAGCGAAAAAGAATAAAAAGCAAAAAAAATATATAATAATCGGGAATTTTTTTTTAGTGGAAAATGAAAAAAAAGCAAAAAAAATATATGAAAATCGGGATTTTTTTTTAGCGGAAAAAGAATAAAAAGCAAAAAAAATATATAAAAATTGGGATTTTTTTTTAACGGAAAAAGAATAAAAAGCAAAAAAAATATATAAAAATCGGGAATTTTTTTTTAGCGGAAAATGAAAAAAAAGCAAAAAAATATATGAAAATCGGGATTTTTTTTTAACGGAAAAAGAATAAAAAGAAAAAAAATATATAAAAATTTTTTTTTTTTTTTTTAACGGAAAAAGAATAAAAAGCAAAAAAAATATATAAAAATTGGGATTTTTTTTTTAACGGAAAAAGAATAAAAAGCAAAAAAAATATATGAAAATTAGGATTTTTTTTTTAACGGAAAAAGAATAAAAAGCAAAAAAAATATATGAAAATCGGGAATATTTTTTTAGCGGAAAAAGAATAAAAAGCCCCAAAAATATATAAAAATCGGGATTTTTTTTTTAACGGAAAAAGAATAAAAAGCCAAAAATATATAAAAATCGGGATTTTTTTTTTAGCGGAAAAAGAATAAAAAGCGAAAAAAATATATAAAAATCGGGAATTTTTTTTTAGCGGAAAAAGAATAAAAAGCAAAAAAATATATAAAAACTGGGATTTTTTTTTTAACGGAAAAAGAATGAAAAGCAAAAAAAATATATGAAAATTAGGATTTTTTTTTTAACGGAAAAAGAATAAAAAGCAAAAAAAATATATGAAAATCGGGAATTTTTTTTTAGCGGAAAAAGAATAAAAAGCCAAAAAAATATATAAAAATCATGATTTTTTTTTTAACGGAAAAAAAATAAAAAGCCAAAAAAATATATAAAAATCGGGATTTTTTTTTTAGCGGAAAAAGAATAAAAAGCGAAAAAAATATATAAAAATCGGGAATTTTTTTTTAGCGGAAAATGAAAAAAAAGCAAAAAAAATATATGAAAATCGGGATTTTTTTTTTAACGGAAAAAGAATAAAAAGCAAAAAAAATATATAAAAATTGGGATTTTTTTTTAACGGAAAAAGAATAAAAAGCAAAAAAAATATATAAAAATCGGGAATTTTTTTTTAGCGGAAAATGAAAAAAAAGCAAAAAAAATATATGAAAATCGGGATTTTTTTCTTAACGGAAAAAGAAGAAAAAGAAAAAAAATATATAAAAATTTTTATATTTTTTTTAACGGAAAAAGAATAAAAAGCAAAAAAAATATATAAAAATGGGAATTTTTTTTTAACGGAAAAAGAATAAAAAGCAAAAAAAATATATGAAAATTAGGATTTTTTTTTTAACGGAAAAAGAATAAAAAGCAAAAAAAATATATGAAAATCTGGAATTTTTTTTTAGCGGAAAAAGAATAAAAAGCCAAAAAAATATATAAAAATCGGGATTTTTTTTTTAACGGAAAAAGAATAAAAAGCCAAAAAAATATATAAAAATCGGGATTTTTTTTTTAACGGAAAAAGAATAAAAAACAAAAAAAAATATATGAAAATTGGGAATTTTTTTTTAACGGAAAAAGAATAAAAAGCAAAAAAAATATATGAAAATCGGGAATTTTTTTTTTAGCGGAAAAAGAATAAAAAGCAAAAAAAATATATAAAAATCGGG
>OW388291.1:16297404-16324467 GCA_936450465.1 Gibbula magus
ATTTTTTTTTTAACGAAAAAAGAATAAAAAGCAAAAAAAATATATAAAAATTGGGATTTTTTTTTTAACGGAAAAAGAATAAAAAGCAAAAAAAAATATATAAAAATCGGGAATTTTTTTTTTAACGGAAAAAAGAATAAAAAGCAAAAAAAATATATAAAAATTGGGAAATTTTTTTTTAACGGAAAAAGAATAAAAAAGCAAAAAAAATATATAAAAATTGGGATTTTTTTTTTAACGAAAAAAAGAATAAAAAGCAAAAAAAATATATAAAAATTGGGATTTTTTTTTTTAACGGAAAAAGAATAAAAAGCAAAAAAATATATAAAAATTGGGATTTTTTTTTTAACGAAAAAGAATAAAAGCAAAAAAAATATATAAAAATTGGGATTTTTTTTTTAACGGAAAAAGAATAAAAAGCAAAAAAAATATATAAAAATTGGGATTTTTTTTTTAACGGAAAAAGAATAAAAAAGCAAAAAAAATATATAAAAATTGGGATTTTTTTTTTAACGGAAAAAGAATAAAAAGCAAAAAAAATATATAAAAATTGGGATTTTTTTTTTAACGGAAAAAGAATAAAAAGCAAAAAAAATATATGAAAAATCGCGGATTTTTTTTTTAACGAAAAAAGAATAAAAAGCAAAAAAAATATATAAAAATTGGGAATTTTTTTTAACGGAAAAAGAATAAAAAGCAAAAAAAAATATATAAAAATTGGGATTTTTTTTTTAACGGAAAAAAGAATAAAAAGCAAAAAAAATATATAAAAATTGGGATTTTTTTTTTTAACGGAAAAAAGAATAAAAAGCAAAAAAAAATATATAAAAATTGGGATTTTTTTTTTAACGGAAAAAGAATAAAAAGCAAAAAAAAATATATAAAAATTGGGATTTTTTTTTTAACGAAAAAGAATAAAAAGCAAAAAAAATATATAAAAATTGGGATTTTTTTTTTAACGGAAAAAGAATAAAAAGCAAAAAAAATATATAAAAATTGGGATTTTTTTTTTAACGGAAAAAAGAATAAAAAGCAAAAAAAATATATAAAAATTGGGATTTTTTTTTTAACGGAAAAAGAATAAAAAGCAAAAAAAAATATATAAAAATTGGGATTTTTTTTTTAACGGAAAAAGAATAAAAAGCAAAAAAAATATATAAAAATTGGGATTTTTTTTTTAACGGAAAAAGAATAAAAAGCAAAAAAAAATATATAAAAATTGGGATTTTTTTTTTAACGGAAAAAGAATAAAAAGCAAAAAAAAATATATAAAAATTGGGATTTTTTTTTTAACGGAAAAAGAATAAAAAGCAAAAAAAATATATAAAAATTGGGAATTTTTTTTTTAACGAAAAAAGAATAAAAAGCAAAAAAAATATATAAAAATTGGGATTTTTTTTTTAACGGAAAAAGAATAAAAAGCAAAAAAAAAATATAAAAATTGGGATTTTTTTTTTAACGGAAAAAAGAATAAAAAGCAAAAAAAATATAAGAAAATTCGGGATTTTTTTTTAACGGAAAAAGAATAAAAAGCAAAAAAAAATATATAAAAATTGGGATTTTTTTTTTAACGGAAAAAGAATAAAAAGCAAAAAAAATATATAAAAAATTGGGGATTTTTTTTTTAACGTAAAAAGAATAAAAAGCAAAAAAAATATATAAAAATTGGGATTTTTTTTTTAACGGAAAAAGAATAAAAAGCAAAAAAAATATATAAAAATTGGGATTTTTTTTTTAACGGAAAAAGAATAAAAAGCAAAAAAAATATATAAAAAATTGGGATTTTTTTTTTTAACGGAAAAAGAATAAAAAGCAAAAAAAATATATAAAAATTGGGATTTTTTTTTTAACGGAAAAAAGAATAAAAAGCAAAAAAAATATATGAAAATCGGGAATTTTTTTTTAACGAAAAAAGAATAAAAAGCAAAAAAAATATATAAAAATTGGGATTTTTTTTTTAACGGAAAAAGAATAAAAAGCAAAAAAAATATATAAAAAATTGGGATTTTTTTTTTAACGGAAAAAGAATAAAAAGCAAAAAAAATATATAAAAATTGGGATTTTTTTTTTAACGGAAAAAGAATAAAAAGCAAAAAAAAATATATAAAAATTGGGATTTTTTTTTTAACGGAAAAAGAATAAAAAGCAAAAAAAATATATAAAAATTGGGATTTTTTTTTTAACGGAAAAAGAATAAAAAGCAAAAAAAAATATATAAAAATTGGGATTTTTTTTTAACGGAAAAAGAATAAAAGCAAAAAAAATATATAAAAATTGGGATTTTTTTTTTAACGGAAAAAGAATAAAAAGCAAAAAAAATATATAAAAATTGGGATTTTTTTTTTAACGGAAAAAAGAATAAAAAGCAAAAAAAAATATATTAAAAAATTGGGGATTTTTTTTTTAACGGAAAAAGAATAAAAAGCAAAAAAAATATATAAAAATTGGGATTTTTTTTTTAACGGAAAAAGAATAAAAAGCAAAAAAAATATATAAAAATTGGGATTTTTTTTTTAACGGAAAAAGAATAAAAAGCAAAAAAAATATATAAAAATTGGGATTTTTTTTTAACGGAAAAAGAATAAAAAGCAAAAAAAATATATAAAAATTGGGATTTTTTTTTTAACGGAAAAAGAATAAAAAGCAAAAAAAATATATGAAAATCGGGAATTTTTTTTTAACGAAAAAAGAATAAAAAGCAAAAAAAAATATATAAAAATTGGGAATTTTTTTTTAACGGAAAAAGAATAAAAAGCAAAAAAAAAATATAAAAATTGGGATTTTTTTTTTAACGGAAAAAGAATAAAAAGCAAAAAAAATATATAAAAATTGGGATTTTTTTTTTTAACGAAAAAAGAATAAAAAGCAAAAAAAATATATAAAAAATTGGGATTTTTTTTTTAACGGAAAAAGAATAAAAAGCAAAAAAAATATATGAAAATCGGGAATTTTTTTTTAACGAAAAAAGAATAAAAAGCAAAAAAATATATAAAAATTGGGAAATTTTTTTTAACGGAAAAAGAATAAAAAGCAAAAAAAAAATATATAAAAATTGGGATTTTTTTTTTACGGAAAAAGAATAAAAAGCAAAAAAAATATATAAAAATTGGGATTTTTTTTTTAACGGAAAAAGAATAAAAAGCAAAAAAAATATATAAAAATTGGGATTTTTTTTTTAACGGAAAAAGAATAAAAAAGCAAAAAAAATATATGAAAATCGGGAATTTTTTTTTTAACGAAAAAAGAATAAAAAGCAAAAAAAAATATATAAAAATTGGGATTTTTTTTTTAACGGAAAAAGAATAAAAAGCAAAAAAAATATATAAAAATTGGGATTTTTTTTTAACGGAAAAAGAATAAAAAGCAAAAAAAATATATAAAAATTGGGATTTTTTTTTTTAACGGAAAAAGAATAAAAAGCAAAAAAAATATATAAAAATTGGGATTTTTTTTTTAACGGAAAAAGAATAAAAAGCAAAAAAAATATATAAAAATTGGGATTTTTTTTTTAACGAAAAAAGAATAAAAAGCAAAAAAAATATATAAAAAATTGGGATTTTTTTTTTAACGGAAAAAGAATGAAAAGCAAAAAAAATATATATAAAAATTGGGATTTTTTTTTTTAACGGAAAAAGAATAAAAAGCAAAAAAAATATATAAAAATTGGGATTTTTTTTTTAACGGAAAAAGAATAAAAAGCAAAAAAAATATATAAAAATTGGGATTTTTTTTTTAACGGAAAAAGAATAAAAAGCAAAAAAATATATATGAAAATCGGGAATTTTTTTTTTAACGAAAAAAGAATAAAAAGCAAAAAAAATATATAAAAATTGGGAAATTTTTTTTTAACGGAAAAAGAATAAAAAAGCAAAAAAAAAATATAAAAATTGGGATTTTTTTTTTAACGGAAAAAGAATAAAAAGCAAAAAAAAATATATAAAAATTGGGATTTTTTTTTTAACGAAAAAAGAATAAAAAGCAAAAAAAATATATAAAAATTGGGATTTTTTTTTTAACGGAAAAAGAATAAAAAGCAAAAAAAATATATAAAAATTGGGATTTTTTTTTTAACGGAAAAAGAATAAAAAGCAAAAAAAATATATAAAAATTGGGATTTTTTTTTTAACGGAAAAAGAATAAAAAGCAAAAAAAATGTATGAAAATCGCGAATTTTTTTTTAACGAAAAAAGAATAAAAAGCAAAAAAAAATATATAAAAATTGGGAAATTTTTTTTTAACGGAAAAAGAATAAAAAGCAAAAAAAAAAATATAAAAATTGGGATTTTTTTTTTAACGGAAAAAGAATAAAAAGCAAAAAAAAAAATATAAAAATTGGGATTTTTTTTTTAAACGGAAAAAGAATAAAAAGCAAAAAAAATATATAAAAATTGGGATTTTTTTTTTAACGAAAAAAGAATAAAAAGCAAAAAAAATATATAAAAATTGGGATTTTTTTTTTAACGGAAAAAGAATAAAAAGCAAAAAAAATATATGAAAATCGGGAATTTTTTTTTAACGGAAAAAGAATAAAAAGCAAAAAAAATATATGAAAATCGGGAATTTTTTTTTAACGAAAAAAGAATAAAAAGCAAAAAAAAATATATAAAAATTGGGATTTTTTTTTTAACGGAAAAAGAATAAAAAGCAAAAAAAATATATAAAAATTGGGATTTTTTTTTAACGGAAAAAGAATAAAAAGCAAAAAAAAATATATAAAAATTGGGATTTTTTTTTTAACGGAAAAAGAATAAAAAGCAAAAAAAATATATAAAAATTGGGATTTTTTTTTTAACGAAAAAAGAATAAAAAGCAAAAAAAATATATAAAAATTGGGATTTTTTTTTTAACGGAAAAAGAATAAAAAGCAAAAAAAAATATATAAAAATTGGGATTTTTTTTTTAACGGAAAAAGAATAAAAAGCAAAAAAAAATATATAAAAATTGGGATTTTTTTTTTAACGGAAAAAGAATAAAAAGCAAAAAAAATATATAAAAATTGGGATTTTTTTTTTAACGGAAAAAGAATAAAAAGCAAAAAAAATATATAAAAATTGGGATTTTTTTTTTAACGAAAAAAGAATAAAAAGCAAAAAAAATATATAAAAATTGGGATTTTTTTTTTAACGGAAAAAGAATAAAAAGCAAAAAAAATATATAAAAATTGGGATTTTTTTTTTAACGAAAAAAGAATAAAAAGCAAAAAAAATATATAAAAATTGGGATTTTTTTTTTAACGGAAAAAGAATAAAAAGCAAAAAAAATATATAAAAATTGGGATTTTTTTTTTAACGAAAAAAGAATAAAAAGCAAAAAAAATATATAAAAATTGGGATTTTTTTTTTAACGGAAAAAGAATAAAAAGCAAAAAAAATATATAAAAATTGGGATTTTTTTTTTAACGAAAAAAGAATAAAAAGCAAAAAAAAATATATAAAAATTGGGAAATTTTTTTTTAACGGAAAAAGAATAAAAAGCAAAAAAAAAATATAAAAATTGGGATTTTTTTTTTAACGGAAAAAGAATAAAAAGCAAAAAAAATATATAAAAAATTGGGATTTTTTTTTTTAACGGAAAAAGAATAAAAAGCAAAAAAAAATATATAAAAATTGGGATTTTTTTTTTAACGGAAAAAGAATGAAAAGCAAAAAAAAATATATAAAAATTGGGATTTTTTTTTTAACGGAAAAAGAATAAAAAGCAAAAAAAATATATAAAAATTGGGATTTTTTTTTTTAACGGAAAAAGAATAAAAAGCAAAAAAAATATATGAAAATCGGGAATTTTTTTTTAACGAAAAAAGAATAAAAAGCAAAAAAAATATATAAAAATTGGGAAATTTTTTTTAACGGAAAAAGAATAAAAAGCAAAAAAAAAATATAAAAATTGGGATTTTTTTTTTAACGGAAAAAAGAATAAAAAGCAAAAAAAATATATAAAAATTGGGATTTTTTTTTAACGGAAAAAGAATAAAAAGCAAAAAAAATATATAAAAATTGGGATTTTTTTTTTAACGAAAAAAGAATAAAAAGCAAAAAAAAATATATAAAAATTGGGATTTTTTTTTTTAACGGAAAAAGAATAAAAAGCAAAAAAAATATATGAAAATCGGGAATTTTTTTTTAACGAAAAAAGAATAAAAAGCAAAAAAAATATATAAAAATTGGGAAATTTTTTTTAACGGAAAAAGAATAAAAAGCAAAAAAAAAATATAAAAATTGGGATTTTTTTTTTAACGGAAAAAGAATAAAAAGCAAAAAAAATATATGAAAATCGGGAATTTTTTTTTAACGAAAAAAGAATAAAAAGCAAAAAAAATATATAAAAATTGGGAAATTTTTTTTAACGGAAAAAGAATAAAAAGCAAAAAAAATATATAAAAATTGGGATTTTTTTTTTAACGGAAAAAGAATAAAAAAGCAAAAAAAATATATAAAAATTGGGATTTTTTTTTAGCGGAAATTGAAAAATAGAGAAACAAAAATTAAAATAATAAATACATGAATAAACATGTCTATGAGTGAATGCTTTTCAACTTTTCAATATATATTAAGTTGATTTAATATTTTTTTGTTTGAAACATGATTATTTGGAATGAAAATAGAGATTTTAATTGTTTCGAGTGTATCTTTTCGACTTTTCAACGTATTAAAAAAAAATTATAATTCTTGCTGGAAACTGGTTTATTTCGGCTGGAATTTGGATTTGTACTGATTCGAGTGAATGCTTTTCAACTTTTCAATATATATTAATTTATTTTAACATTTTTGGTTTGAAACATAATTGATTCGACTGAAAATAGAGATTTTAATTGGTTCGAGTGTATCTTTTCAACTTTTCAACGTATTATATTTTTTTTTATAATTCTTGCTGGAAACACAGCAAAAATAACTGAGTATCCTGCAATCTGGAAACCAACTGGAAACTGGGTAATATGAGTATCTGGTATCCATCTGCTGAAACTGGGTAACCTGGTTTCCAACTAGAATCCATTTTGGATTCTATAACATTAAGTATTTCCGTGATGGACACCAACTGGAAACATTGACTTCCTGTAAATTGCAATTATTGTTTCCAGAAAATGGAAACCAACATGAAACTATCAAGTGAGGTTTCATGTTGGTTTCCATTCCTGGAAATCTGCATTAATAGCACAGCACATATGACTGATTATCCTGAAATCGGGAAACCAACTGTTTACTTGGTAATAGGGGTATCCACTTGTTATCCTATCACTGAAACTTGGCAACCTGGTTTCCAACTAGAATCCATTTTGGACTCTATGATATGTAATATTTACGTAAGGGAAAACAACATGAACCTCTAAATGTGAAGTTTCATGCTGGTTCCCATTAGTGTGAATTACAATTATTGTTTCCCGAAAATGGAAACCAACATGAAAGTATCAAGTGTTATGTAGTGTAATGTAGTGTAATGGAAACAAATAATGAAATAATTAAGAACCCGTGTATCCATTTGTTTACCATTTGTTCAAATCAAAAGATCCATAGAAACCAAATTAGTTATCCATTAATTAAAATTGCACGTTTATTCAAAGCAAAGAACTAGAAATTCAATATTAATTATTATGATTAACATGTTCAAATAAATTTTTCAGATGAAGCTTTAACAAAGGATGGTTAACTATACTTTTTAGAAAAATATTTCCTTGCAAATGTTATATTTATATAAACAAGTAAATAACTGAACCCTTGATTGATATGATATGATATGTTCCGTATTCCATTTCATTTCGACAATGCCATTAACTTATATCACCCATGATATGTTTTTTTTGGTTATTCATTGTATTGCGTGTGTAACGTTGGACTTACTTTTTAAAGGTTAGATGAAATGACATATGGTCACTTTCGTATTCGTTGAAAAGGGGTTTCAATTTGACAATTGCTCGATTTTAAATTTCTGAAATCGACCCATAAATTACCTTTTGAAAAAAGTGCTTTATTAAGCCCCGGCGACCAGAATGAAAGTGGGCGGGGGTGGTCCCTGAAGCGTATCGTGTTGTGACGTACGTAGAGGAGCCTCATCATGGCCGCTTATCATAATTTAACGCGTTTTCCCCAAACTGCTCATATAAGACAGAATACTTCATCAAAACAACCCCAACTATTCAACTAGCGATTTCATATGGTTACAACAAGTGGGGCGTGCTTAATTACAGTGCATTCTGCGCTTTTGTATAGTATGTTTGTAGCAATTAATCGCGGAACTAGAAGAGTGACACTGAAACAAGGGAAGAAGATTATCGCCGGAATCGGGTGAAGAGAGATTAAGTAGCCTCAATTGATCAAATTATGTTGAATAATCGGCATGTTTATTTTGTTTTGTATGCATTAATAAATAAATATATATGGTAGGTATAATTTCATATACACTGAACGATTGACTGTTCAAACAAGCGAGACAACATTGCAGATTTATAAATAACATTGTGTATTTAATATAAAGGATTAAGTTTTATTTTAAGTTTGTAAATTAAAATATTCTATATATGATGTAATGCAATGCAAACCATTTTCACTCCACTTTCATGAATAAATAAATGAACTAGATTGGTCAACAAGCTCAATGAAATTTACACGCTAAACATATACATTATGATTACACCGATTGATATAGACAACGAACATTATCGAATAAAAGAATTATGTTACCAGATGCATTTTAATGCACATCTCGTTAATGAAAACGAAATGTTTTAATCAATAGTCTTATAGCTTTTATGTGTCACTTCTGCACATCAACACACAAGTCTCAGTTTAGTGGACCATATAGATGTTTCTTCCAGATCAAAGTGGAGTAGTGTTGTTACAGCACATTAGTTTACGCAATTAAGAAGCTGAGTATGTGAGAAGGAAGGAGTGTAATTATGTAACCGGATGTAACGTCAACTGGGGCAAATAAACCAAACAAACGTGACGTAACAGCCACTTGACAATGTAAACAACACAGAGCTTCACTTCGGTGATCGCGTTTTGACGATTTTGGTCACAAATAGTTAAACTGAGAGTGAAATTCGAATATCTGTTGTATGAAATTATAATGGCAACGAGGAATTAGCTAAATATATTTTTTGGTACATAATTATGAGAAGAATTCATGATCCGAAAGGACAAGTCAAATTCTGTAGCCTAGTGAAGCAGTCGTTGTCCTCTGTCGACACGGAATGATTTCGATAAGTTGGTCTTTGATGTCTTTCTTGCATAATTTGTTATGTGAATGGACATGTTCTTTCGAAAATATAAATATTACTTGAATTTTCAATCTGAGTCGAGGAAAACATCAGTCTGTCAAATCGTGGCTCTCGTCGAGTGTGTTTTGCAGATCCATTTTCGATACGCGCTCACAATCTTCCAAAGTGATTTTTAAAGAAATTTGTCTGGCCCACAGGGATGGCAGTATCCAAATTTTGATAACCATATTAATTCTTACTAGCCTCGGTCTGAATGACGTACTGGTGTTAATTTTAGCCCAGAGATTCATTAACATGTCAATTATGAGAACTTATAATTAATTTGCACCATTTCTTTAGTAAAATGTTAATGTGTGCATGACTCACCTTTTTAAAAAAACGTTTATAATTGATTGTCATCAACTTCAGGAAATTATTTTTTAAATATCGCCATTTGCTTTCAATTAAATATATTAGACAGATATCAAATTCAAATCAATATAACAATGTAGTAGTCTTTAAAAATTACAAATTAGAAGCCATCTGAGTTAGTGATTTTGGTTTAAACATATTTGTATTTCATAAAATGAAATAAGGATTGGTGAACAAGCCACAAGGCTTATTTGAACACCGTTCCTTTTTAGTGATCATGAATGTATATGCATATTTAAATTTTCAAAGAAATGGCTTTCCTTAAAAGATTTCAATATTTTGTTTGATTACTATTCATTTGTTTGTGATGAAATTAGACTGAGGCTGTAGATGTTTAGAATTATTTCACTTGCCTGACATAAAAATATCAAAGGTCCTATACCAAATACCAAAACAAAAACATGTTATGAATTAATCGTGTGTAAACATATGCAGCATCAAGAAAGATTTATTATTGTTGTTACAGGAGATGGGAGTCCCTAATACAAGAGAACACATCAACAAAAAAACCAATGTGCCAATGTTTTAGAAATATTGTATTCAACTTTGCAGCAAACTTGAGCCAAAAAGTGTAATAGTAAATCAAATTAAAATTCAATTTAATTATGAGAGTAAATAAAATCAAAAATTTCCCAAATTATTTAAAAATAAATTTTATGATAAAAATTAATTTCATGTGCACTGTTCCTTTGTAAATCCTAAAACACTTACACAAAATAATGTTCACAAAATAATGTTCAATAAATTGGCTCTTATATTTGTTGTATTTATTCATGATTAAAAAGTGGAAATGCAATATTGCATCTAAAGTGACTTTTAATGTCACAATAAAAATAGAAAACTTGAACATAACAAGTTTATTTGATATGCAGGTAGTTGTAGGCAAATGTTAAAACACAAGTCATGCTTACATAGGTATTTACACACTGTCACAATTCTATTTTATAGAAATACATATCTTTGTCCCTTTATTTACAAAATTAATCAAATGCATTGTGATGAAGTATATATTTTATTTTTTATATATATATCTGTAACTAAAAATACAGGTTAGTTAAAATTGCAGATTATATCAATAAATGTCTGAATTTTCCATTTGATCAGATAATATATATTTGACAAATATAATCATAAAATATTATGTAACCTTTGAAATGAATAATGATTATCTTATCATTTAAATGAGATATCAATCACCAAAAATTCCATTATTCCTATTTATTTTATCCACTAAAATACAGATCAGTTAGATAAAATATTTTCATTCTTTCTTTCAATGTCTTTCAAAATTTATGAAACAATATCACTACAATTGAAGGGGTCATTTCTAAAAGGGGCACAAGTCACTTTTCATTAGTTTTGAGTAAAGAAGCAAAATGTGACTTTTCAAAACGTTTCGTGAATAAAGGCATAACTGATATTTAAATGGTTTCTATAATTGTTTTATATCCCAAAATAATAGACTGAATGCTTTTTATCACATAGGAAGCCCTTAAAACATTGAAAATGTTGTCTTCTATGGGTTCCTTAATTCTAAAAGGTGTCTATGTCCATGTCAGCAACTGAACATCACTCATACTAAATTTGATAAAATAATATTAGATAGGTTTTCAGCAGTTAACACTTTACTGAAACATGAAATAACAACAAAAACAGATTCAAACAACAAAAAATATATGAAAATGTTCTGTTTCAATAATAAAGGATGGATTTACGATTTGTGACTAGAAGACAAGAACCTGTTTGATATGGAATGATAATCTCTATACCATTCACTTGTCGAGTTATCACTGATCACATCTTGAGCAAATAATACCATATCATACATTACATTATGAACAAAAATCTGTTAAATGGACTTGTACCCCTTTTGGATCTGTGATATTGAAACGTAAAAACGTTATTTCTTGTGCTAAAATTAGATACATATATGATGTTGACCAATCAAAATGTCCAGAAAGGTCACCTGATTCTAACCATGTGCTTAGCTCAATTTGATCTAAAATGTGACTTCTGCCCCTTTTAGAACTAACCCCTTCAATTAAATTATTTCTTTTGCAATACACTATTCATCCTCAAACAAAATTGGGTACGAGTTAAGCGAAACGTGTGGATATGCATTGGAATTCACTGCATCCCGAGAAGATATCACGTGACCATGCAGGTACGGTAAAGTTATTTCGCCAAAAATGAAATAACCTGTTTATTATAGTCACCAAATTATTTAACTACATTCATACACTATTAATGATGTATCTAAAATACGTAATTTGCTAGATATATCAGCACTGAAACACAGTTGTTCGGTTAATTATTTGGGAATTTACTTCCGGGTTTAGTAAGAACCATTTTTAAAACTTTATCGCTGATATTGAGTATATTCCTTTTGTGATTCTCTTCAAGTTGTCATATGCAAATTTTGGCAAGTTTTTACATTAAATGGTCGACTGGTTTGATTCCCGCGCAGTTTACTAGTCTGATAGTGTTAATGCTAAGGCGGCCGCCATTTGCATTGGTTTGTGTTCTCCAGTTGACGTCATACATTCCTTCGAGGAAAATCGAGATTTTTCCGGTGTTCTCCGTAAAATAAGATGGCCGACACGTCAAAAAGCGGCGTAAACAGACAGTTTTCAGACTTCTTTTACGATTTGCTAAAGTCACACATGATTTCAATGGGATGCGAGAATTTGTTGTTTATAAACCGATGTCTTTGCAATGTGCATGTAAACCATGTTGCTCTTTAACCTAAGAACGAATGTAATAATTGCAGTATACAAACAAAAAATATTTGGCAAATCAGAATGTATGATTGTGTATCTTGCTAAAACACTTCAAATAAGTAAAACTGAGGTTATACCAATTCGATTTATGTTGGTCATTAATATAATTTTTATGTTCGTTTTACTTTTACAGCCTAGAAGAACACGAAGGAAGCACTTCTGCGCTTGAAGATGAGCATACCATTTGATCGAAAGATCATTCCCATTGAGGACACAGAAAGTATTTAGCTTGAAGCCGGAGGATTAGTGATTAGTGATGTAATTAACCCCGGGCCGTTTACCCGAGGAAAATAAAACCACCTGTTCCTAACATATATTGAATAGTGATTTTCCGGCAGCACAGTATAAATCGAGGACAATAACCACTGAATTATCAGTGATACTCTTTCTTAATCAGCAGCAATGCCCTGTTATTTTACCTCGTCATCCAGTTATGGCATTTTGCTGGATGATTTATGAAGTATTTTAAATAATACAATTTTAAATGTATATCTAGGATTTTCATAAATAAGATCACTATATGGTATTGTGTACTTGATATCTTTTGAATACATTCCTTAGATATGATTATCAGATGTATTCTCCTTTTTGCAGCATTAGTCAAGTATTTGCTCTACAATTGACACTTACGTAATAAATATCATAATACAACACACTTGTTTTGTATTATAAGTACAACAGGCAAAATGTATTTTCTTTTTTGCAATTAGATAGTTGCTGTAGGTGTTGACACTGCATTCATTTAAATCATAACATGCAAATGCCAACCATGGACACCAGGTTGAAACCTACAGTAAACCATTACACTGAAACCTACAGTAAACACACATCTTATTTTATATTTCTTGCTGTAAGCATGTTTATTTCGGCTGGAAGTAGAGATTTTTACTGTTACGAGTTTATATTTTTTACCATTTCAACGTATTATTTTTTTTTAAATTCTTGCAAGAAACATGTTTATTTCGGCTGGAAGTAGAGATATTCATGTGTTTGAGTTAATGTTTTAAAATTTGTCAAAGTATTAACTTTTCAATCTTTTTATTTTATATTATATTTCCTGCTTGAAACATGTATATTTCGACTGAAAAAAGAGATTTGCAACAGTTCGAGTGTATGTTTTTGAAACTTTTCAGTGTTTTTTTTTTATTTCTTGATGGAAACAAGTTTATTTGGGCTGAAAATAGAAATTTCACTGCTTTCCGACCGAACTTTTCAATGTTTTAATTTAATTTTATATTATTCCTTTAAACATGTTTATTTCGACTTATTCGGACAGCGAATAAAGATTTTCAGATTTTCGAGTGTAAGATTTTAAAGTTTTCAATGTAATAATCTTGTTTTATATTTCTTGCTAGAAACATTATTTTTTTAGTTGAAATCTCTGAAATCTCTGAAATTAGTCTGAAATCTTTATTATAACAAAAATTAATAGTTGAACAATCTCAATTTTCAGTCGAAATAATCATGTTTCTAGCAAGAAATATAAAATACAATGATATCGTAAAAAGTTGAAAAACATTAACTCAAACACCTGAAAATGTTTCAAACAAAAATATTCATACACTTGAACCTCTGAAAATCTCTATTTTCAATCGAAATACGCATGTTCCCAGCAAAAATTGTAAAAAATATATATATATATTGAGTTAAAAAACACCAATTAATGAAATCACTATTATCAGTCGAAATAATCATGTTTCAAACAAAAATATCAGATTAATATGTTGAAAAGTTTAAAAGCATTCACCACAAATCCAAAACCAAGGCGAAATAAACATGATTCCAGCAAGAAATATAAAATAAAATTAAAACTTTTTGAAATGTTGAAAAAATCGCTCAAACCAGTAAAAATTTCTATTTCACGGGATCAATTAATTTTATATTTCTTGAAATTAATATATTGTCGCCTGAGAAATAGAACGTTCTATGTGCACTTTTCGTGAAAAGTAATTTTCATACTTTTCTTCTCTTTTTACACAAATTCAAAATATGCAATATTTGTTTCTTATTTTGAACTAAATTTAAAATAGGAATGATGAAGACAGTTTCTTCAATTAACATTGTTTTTAAAAAAAAGGTTGTGCGTATGAAGAAAGTTTCGCAACTGTTTTAGGAATTCTTGGTGGTAAAACAGGTTTGTGAAGTCAAAAACCCACTACAGTGACCCAACTATTTACAGAACCATAGAATTTAATATATTAATGAAAGAAAAAAGGTAGGTGACCATTCTATCTTTAAAAATATTGAGATGATTATGAACATAAACCAAATGCTTCAATTTGTATGAAAACAGCAAATATAATGTGTTGATAATATGGTGTCACGTGTGGCATGGCCGTACATATAATGTTCTAGTATGATTAAAATAGATTATTAGTTAAATATAATAAAATATATAAATATAAAAATATATAAATATTATGTAAACAACATTTACTGCAGCATACTGGAATATGATTTATACAAATACGATTTATTTTAGCAACCAAATCAAATCTGACATGAAAATTCGTGTCCTGAAAAATATAATTATGAATAAACGCTTCTAAACAAATGTAAATGTAAATCCTGCCTATAGCATCAACTTTCGGAATGCTTGCCCATGAAATGACCCGGTGGACCAATTTACACAAATTTAAGAACATGAAATATACATTTGGTAAGAAACATCAATAACCCACATATTTTATTCGGAGCATCAATAATGAATACGATATCCTGTTCAGTTGAATAATTGATAATAGTATGAGTTATCAAAATATGCCAATTTAATCTTAATCAATCAAGAGTTTTGTCATTGGATGGTTGTATTATTTTGATTGATATACAGTCAATGCATGTAAGCGGGGTTTTATTTGCACAGCTTGACAGCGTTCCTTACGTAAGGATTATTTATATTGTTTATGCTTGTATCCAAGTATAAAAGCATAAACAATGTTGAAAATCGCAAAGCTGCATCCCAAAATTAAAACAAATGTAAGTACTATTTTAATTGTAATTGTAATTAGGATTTCGTTTGGACGTCAATTGTATTATTTCACCTGTACTGACAAATTGATCGTTTTCTAAGAATACAATATTCAATCTGAAATTTATTATTTGATCAGTTGTGCAATATTTCGTATTATTGCAAGAAGAAAGGGGGTAAAGTCTTCAAATTACGATTTTGTTTATAATTTAATAATTTTCATATGGACTTTATAAGAAAACAATTTATCACCCAAAACAGTGTTCCACAGGAGATATCGCTTGTGGAAGATCAAGCGATATCTCCTAGGAGATATCTTTTTGGCAGTAGATTTTGCACAATGCCCTGTCACAGTCAACTACATGACATCACAATGCTTTTGCGTCATTGAGTAATGACATCACAATGCTATGACGTCATAAAATGATGACGTCACAATGCTATGACCTCACCGCACTGGAAGTCAAATAGCGGAAATGTACTCAGAGATGTACACTATTTCCATTTAAACGTAATAAGAATGATTTTGGATGATAAATAGAATCTCACCCTCGTGTCTTCTGATATCAAATATATCAACACTCGTTGATAAAAGTGAAAATATCCTCGGCAAGCCTCGGATATTTGTAACTTTAATCAACTCGTGTTGATATATTTGATATCAGAAGACACTTGGGTGAGATTCTCTATTTATCATACAAAACTGGCATCCACAGTAGATATCGCTTGTGTGAGATCAAGCGATATCTACAAGCGATATCTACATTGTAGATATCGCTACAATGAAATCGTCATAATGCTATTACATCATCAGTTAATGACATCACAAGGCTTTGACATCACTGAGAACACTGCTGACAATGTTATGTCGTCACAAAGTTGATGACGTCACAATGCTATGACATCACTGAGCTCACTGCTGAAGTAGCAACATGGCAGTTTTGTGTTGCAGATATGTTCATTATTTTGCTAATAATTGTTGAAGAATGATTTTGAATGATATTTTGAAAATATATCAACACTCGTTGATTAAAGTAAAAATATCCTCGGCAAGCCTCGGATATTTGTAACTTTAATCAACTCGTGTTGATATATTTGATATCAGAAGACACTTGGGTGAGATTCTCTATTTATCATACAAAACTGGCATCCACAGTAGATATCGCTTGTGTGAGATCAAGCGATATCTACAAGCGATATCTACATTGTAGATATCGCTACAATGAAATCGTCATAATGCTATTACATCATCAGTTAATGACATCACAAGGCTTTGACATCACTGAGAACACTGCTGACAATGTTATGTCGTCACAAAGTTGATGACGTCACAATGCTATGACATCACTGAGCTCACTGCTGAAGTAGCAACATGGCAGTTTTGTGTTGCAGATATGTTCATTATTTTGCTAATAATTGTTGAAGAATGATTTTGAATGATATTTTGAAAATATATCAACACTCGTTGATTAAAGTAAAAATATCCTCGGCAAGCCTCGGATATTTGTAACTTTAATCAACTCGTGTTGATATATTTGATATCAGAAGACACTTGGGTGAGATTCTCTATATCTACAAGTATATTGAATAAGTATAACAAACAATACATCACCAATATGTAACATTGCTGATCCTTTTTTGATAGTTTACAGAGAAACATAAACAACGACACTTTTTAGAATGTTAACCCCTGGTCAGTTCTGTTTTCCAAACTGTTACCGTTATTTAGAGGTATGAATTAAAATATGTAACGGTACATAAAATCGACACTTCTAACATAAAAATACAAAGTTATCGGCTTCTCTTACACCATTATACAGTGTCTCATTGGCATCACTATTTACAGAATATTTGCACCAACATAAGTTTAGGTGAACAAACTTCGGGATGGTAATTCTAATAATGAAAATGAATTCCGGGCATTACTGGTTTCATGGTTTAATAATTACTTATTACTCTTAAAGACCAATCCAAATCATAATGATCACAATCACTATGGATACTGTCAAGCCACAAATTTGATTTTTTATAGTAAATCTAGTGTTTGATAGTAGGACATTACCTGATTAAATATCAAAAATAAGTTATAGATAGGAGCATATACTCCAAAATCTTACCCATATGGGAAGAAAGACACAGGGTAATATATTTTCTGTAAGTCACACGGGAGTTACACCTTTTCCTGGCTTTTGATTGGCTGCTACAGGAAATAAACTTTTTCATTGGTTGCCGGAACTACTTCATTCATCTTTTCAGTTTATTCACTATTTTTTTTACACTCAAACTCTCTTCTACACGAGAACAAGGAAAACGTAACCAAATGTACATTTATTTTTTATTAGCGATAAAAACGTTTCTATTATATCTATACACTTGTTGATAATATTTTAGAAAAACAAAAAAATACTTTGGTAAATAAGGTAAGATAATTCGTCTGCTAATGAGTTGCCGATGTAAACAAACATGGCGTCATCCGTATTGCCGATAAAAGTGAATGACCTCGTAAAGGTTGATGGAAGCATATTGGGAAGAGTGGTCAATATTGTTCAGCCACTGAACAGCTTCAATGTTTATGTTGTAAGAAGTAAGCAAGGTGAGCTGCATGTGCCGAGATACCGCATACTTAACTTGGACAAATATCCTGTCATGCAGTAGGCCTACTGCATACACGACTTCCGGTCGATTTCACTGAACAATATTCAAATGTTCGCGGTGTTCTTCACCTTGTGTTTCTTGTTAAAAAGTTGACAGTCAAATAAAACCACTGTCTGAGTTGATTTTAAAAATTAGTTGTAGATTAAGAAAGAGTAGTTCGTTGTCTAGTCCTATATTTTCAATCTTGACGAAGTTGATTGTCTCGCAATGTGATGCGACTGTCACACGTAACGTCTTGCCTTCAAATGGAACACCCGACTGTACCCCTCACATGGTTCGACAAATTACGTTTTAATTGCAATTATGAGTAAAAAAGGCAAGAAGTTAGGTTCAGTAAACCGATTTAATGTACAATTACATGAATACATAATCTAACAATAATCTAAGGATAAGAATAACACATTATACTAAGGAACTTTTTGTTCTCGCGTAATGCATTTGTTTAAAAAGGTAGTGACGCGATGAAATTCCTGGAAATTTAGTCTCATCACACGCGTACGGGGATTCCCCAACTACGGGTTTCCTTATAGAGGAGCAGCTGATTTCTTTTTAGGGATTTTTAGAATGAAAACGGATATGGGTAAGATAAACAATAACCAACTCGTGACGGGGAATGACAGATTATCTTTTCCTCGTCATATCAATCAAGTAATTGCCTCGCGCAAGGCTCGGCAATTACGTAATTGATATGACTCGGGGAAAGATAATCTGTCATTCCCCGTCACTCGTTAGTTATTGTCTAAATGTGTATCTCTTAGAAGGAGAAGGTCTTTCTTCAACTGCTGTTTATTCAATTAATTGTTGTCAGCCCTTTATACCTTTAAGATTTTCACACAGTTGGTACTCTAGAGTGCTTTGAGCTTAGGCTCATTTAACTCTAGTACTTTTTTTCTGAAAATGAACTAAAACATGAAAAATGTGAAATTATGAATACGTAAATCTTCTTTAACAGATATTCGGGGTTTATTTTATTCAAATTTCATCAAAATTGCAATTTTAAATTTATTATCTTCTTTCAATTTCCGGAAAAAAAATCCCGAATTTCATATATTATTTTTGATTTTTTTTCATTTTCCGCTAAAAAAAAATTCCCGATTTTTATATATTTTTTTTGCTTTTTATTCTTTTTCCGCTAAAAAAAAATATCCCAATTTTTATATATTTTTTTTGCTTTTTATTCTTTTTCCGTTAAAAAAAAATCCCAATTTTTATATATTTTTTTTGCTTTTTATTCTTTTTTCGTTAAAAAAAAAATCCCAATTTTTATATATTTTTTTTGCTTTTTATTCTTTTTCCGTTAAAAAAAAATCCCAATTTTTATATATTTTTTTTGCTTTTTATTCTTTTTTCGTTAAAAAAAAAATCCCAATTTTTATATATTTTTTTTGCTTTTTATTCTTTTTCCGTTAAAAAAAAAATCCCAATTTTTATATATTTTTTTTGCTTTTTATTCTTTTTCCGTTAAAAAAAAAATCCCAATTTTTATATATTTTTTTTGCTTTTTATTCTTTTTCCGTTAAAAAAAAAATCCCAATTTTTATATATTTTTTTTGCTTTTTATTCTTTTTCCGTTAAAAAAAAATCCCAATTTTTATATATTTTTTTTGCTTTTTATTCTTTTTTCGTTAAAAAAAAAATCCCAATTTTTATATATTTTTTTTGCTTTTTATTCTTTTTTCGTTAAAAAAAAAATCCCAATTTTTATATATTTTTTTTGCTTTTTATTCTTTTTCCGTTAAAAAAAAAATCCCAATTTTTATATATTTTTTTTGCTTTTTATTCTTTTTTCGTTAAAAAAAAAATCCCAATTTTTATATATTTTTTTTGCTTTTTATTCTTTTTCCGTTAAAAAAAAAATCCCAATTTTTATATATTTTTTTTGCTTTTTTTTCTTTTTCCGTTAAAAAAAAAATCCCAATTTTTATATATTTTTTTTGCTTTTTATTCTTTTTTCGTTAAAAAAAAAATCCCAATTTTTATATATTTTTTTTGCTTTTTATTCTTTTTCCGTTAAAAAAAAAATCCCAATTTTTATATATTTTTTTTGCTTTTTATTCTTTTTTCGTTAAAAAAAAAATCCCAATTTTTATATTTTTTTTTTTCTTTTTATTATTTTTACGTTAAAAAAAAAATCCCAATTTTTATATATTTTTTTTGCTTTTTTTTCTTTTTCCGTTAAAAAAAAAATCCCAATTTTTATATATTTTTTTTGCTTTTTATTCTTTTTCCGCTAAAAAAAAAATCCCAATTTTTATATATTTTTTTTGCTTTTTATTCTTTTTCCGTTAAAAAAAAATCCCAATTTTTATATATTTTTTTTGCTTTTTATTCTTTTTCCGTTAAAAAAAAAATCCCAATTTTTATATATTTTTTTTGCTTTTTATTCTTTTTTCGTTAAAAAAAAAATCCCAATTTTTATATATTTTTTTTGCTTTTTATTCTTTTTCCGTTAAAAAAAAAATCCCAATTTTTATATATTTTTTTTGCTTTTTATTCTTTTTTCGTTAAAAAAAAAATCCCAATTTTTATATATTTTTTTTGCTTTTTATTCTTTTTCCGTTAAAAAAAAAATCCCAATTTTTATATATTTTTTTTGCTTTTTTTTCTTTTTCCGTTAAAAAAAAAATCCCAATTTTTATATATTTTTTTTGCTTTTTATTCTTTTTTCGTTAAAAAAAAAATCCCAATTTTTATATATTTTTTTTGCTTTTTATTCTTTTTCCGTTAAAAAAAAAATCCCAATTTTTATATATTTTTTTTGCTTTTTATTCTTTTTTCGTTAAAAAAAAAATCCCAATTTTTATATTTTTTTTTTGCTTTTTATTCTTTTTCCGTTAAAAAAAAAATCCCAATTTTTATATATTTTTTTTGCTTTTTTTTCTTTTTCCGTTAAAAAAAAAATCCCAATTTTTATATATTTTTTTTGCTTTTTATTCTTTTTTCGTTAAAAAAAAAATCCCAATTTTTATATATTTTTTTTGCTTTTTATTCTTTTTCCGTTAAAAAAAAAATCCCAATTTTTATATATTTTTTTTGCTTTTTATTCTTTTTCCGTTAAAAAAAAAATCCCAATTTTTATATATTTTTTTTGCTTTTTATTCTTTTTCCGCTAAAAAAAAAATCCCAATTTTTATATATTTTTTTTGCTTTTTATTCTTTTTCCGTTAAAAAAAAATCCCAATTTTTATATATTTTTTTTGCTTTTTATTCTTTTTTCGTTAAAAAAAAAATCCCAATTTTTATATATTTTTTTTGCTTTTTATTCTTTTTTCGTTAAAAAAAAAATCCCAATTTTTATATATTTTTTTTGCTTTTTATTCTTTTTTCGTTAAAAAAAAAATCCCAATTTTTATATATTTTTTTTGCTTTTTATTCTTTTTCCGTTAAAAAAAAAATCCCAATTTTTATATATTTTTTTTGCTTTTTATTCTTTTTTCGTTAAAAAAAAAATCCCAATTTTTATATTTTTTTTTTGCTTTTTATTCTTTTTCCGTTAAAAAAAAAATCCCAATTTTTATATATTTTTTTTGCTTTTTTTTCTTTTTCCGTTAAAAAAAAAATCCCAATTTTTATATATTTTTTTTGCTTTTTATTCTTTTTCCGTTAAAAAAAAAATCCCAATTTTTATATATTTTTTTTGCTTTTTATTCTTTTTCCGTTAAAAAAAAAATCCCAATTTTTATATATTTTTTTTGCTTTTTATTCTTTTTCCGCTAAAAAAAAAAATCCCAATTTTTATATATTTTTTTTGCTTTTTATTCTTTTTCCGTTAAAAAAAAAATCCCAATTTTTATATATTTTTTTTGCTTTTTATTCTTTTTCCGTTAAAAAAAAAAATCCCAATTTTTATATATTTTTTTTGCTTTTTATTCTTTTTCCGCTAAAAAAAAAATCCCAATTTTTATATATTTTTTTTGCTTTTTATTCTTTTTCCGTTAAAAAAAAAATCCCAATTTTTATATATTTTTTTTGCTTTTTATTCTTTTTCCGTTAAAAAAAAAATCCCAATTTTTATATATTTTTTTTGCTTTTTATTCTTTTTCCGTTAAAAAAAAAATCCCAATTTTTATATATTTTTTTTTGCTTTTTATTCTTTTTCCGCTAAAAAAAAAATCCCAATTTTTATATATTTTTTTTGCTTTTTATTCTTTTTCCGTTAAAAAAAAAATCCCAATTTTTATATATTTTTTTTGCTTTTTATTCTTTTTCCGTTAAAAAAAAAATCCCAATTTTTATATATTTTTTTTGCTTTTTATTCTTTTTCCGCTAAAAAAAAAATCCCAATTTTTATATATTTTTTTTGCTTTTTATTCTTTTTCCGTTAAAAAAAAAATCCCAATTTTTATATATTTTTTTTGCTTTTTATTCTTTTTCCGTTAAAAAAAAAATCCCAATTTTTATATATTTTTTTTGCTTTTTATTCTTTTTTCGTTAAAAAAAAAATCCCAATTTTTATATATTTTTTTTGCTTTTTATTCTTTTTCCGTTAAAAAAAAAATCCCAATTTTTATATATTTTTTTTGCTTTTTATTCTTTTTTCGTTAAAAAAAAAAATCCCAATTTTTATATATTTTTTTTGCTTTTTATTCTTTTTTCGTTAAAAAAAAAATCCCAATTTTCATATATTTTTTTTGCTTTTCATTCTTTTTCCGTTAAAAAAAAAATCCCAATTTTTATATATTTTTTTTGCTTTTTATTCTTTTTTCGTTAAAAAAAAAATCCCAATTTTTATATATTTTTTTTGCTTTTTATTCTTTTTTCGTTAAAAAAAAAATCCCAATTTTTATATATTTTTTTTGCTTTTTATTCTTTTTCCGTTAAAAAAAAAATCCCAATTTTTATATATTTTTTTTGCTTTTTATTCTTTTTCCGTTAAAAAAAAAATCCCAATTTTTATATATTTTTTTTGCTTTTTATTCTTTTTCCGTTAAAAAAAAAATCCCAATTTTTATATATTTTTTTTGCTTTTTATTCTTTTTCCGCTAAAAAAAAAATCCCAATTTTTATATATTTTTTTTGCTTTTTATTCTTTTTCCGTTAAAAAAAAAATCCCAATTTTTATATATTTTTTTAGCTTTTTATTCTTTTTTCGTTAAAAAAAAAATCCCAATTTTTATATTTTTTTTTTGCTTTTTATTCTTTTTCCGTTAAAAAAAAATCCCAATTTTTATATATTTTTTTTGCTTTTTATTCTTTTTCCGTTAAAAAAAAAATCCCAATTTTTATATTTTTTTTTTGCTTTTTATTCTTTTTCCGTTAAAAAAAAAATCCCAATTTTTATATATTTTTTTTGCTTTTTATTCTTTTTCCGTTAAAAAAAAAATCCCAATTTTTATATTTTTTTTTTGCTTTTTATTCTTTTTCCGTTAAAAAAAAAATCCCAATTTTTATATATTTTTTTTGCTTTTTATTCTTTTTTCGTTAAAAAAAAAATCCCAATTTTTATATATTTTTTTTGCTTTTTATTCTTTTTCCGTTAAAAAAAAAATCCCAATTTTTATATATTTTTTTTGCTTTTTATTCTTTTTCCGCTAAAAAAAAAATCCCAATTTTTATATATTTTTTTTGCTTTTTATTCTTTTTCCGTTAAAAAAAAAAATCCCAATTTTTATATATTTTTTTAGCTTTTTATTCTTTTTTCGTTAAAAAAAAAATCCCAATTTTTATATTTTTTTTTTGCTTTTTATTCTTTTTCCGTTAAAAAAAAATCCCAATTTTTATATATTTTTTTTGCTTTTTATTCTTTTTCCGTTAAAAAAAAAATCCCAATTTTTATATTTTTTTTTTGCTTTTTATTCTTTTTCCGTTAAAAAAAAAATCCCAATTTTTATATATTTTTTTTGCTTTTTATTCTTTTTTCGTTAAAAAAAAAATCCCAATTTTTATATATTTTTTTTGCTTTTTATTCTTTTTCCGCTAAAAAAAAAATCCCAATTTTTATATATTTTTTTTGCTTTTTATTCTTTTTCCGTTAAAAAAAAAATCCCAATTTTTATATATTTTTTTTGCTTTTTATTCTTTTTCCGTTAAAAAAAAAAATCCCAATTTTTATATATTTTTTTTGCTTTTTATTCTTTTTTCGTTAAAAAAAAAATCCCAATTTTTATATATTTTTTTTGCTTTTTATTCTTTTTCCGCTAAAAAAAAAATCCCAATTTTTATATATTTTTTTTGCTTTTTATTCTTTTTCCGTTAAAAAAAAATCCCAATTTTTATATATTTTTTTTGCTTTTTATTCTTTTTCCGTTAAAAAAAAAATCCCAATTTTTATATATTTTTTTTGCTTTTTATTCTTTTTCCGCTAAAAAAAAAATCCCAATTTTTATATATTTTTTTTGCTTTTTATTCTTTTTCCGTTAAAAAAAAATCCCAATTTTTATATATTTTTTTTGCTTTTTATTCTTTTTTCGTTAAAAAAAAAAATCCCAATTTTTATATATTTTTTTTGCTTTTTATTCTTTTTCCGTTAAAAAAAAAATCCCAATTTTTATATATTTTTTTTGCTTTTTATTCTTTTTCCGTTAAAAAAAAAATCCCAATTTTTATATATTTTTTTTGCTTTTTATTCTTTTTTCGTTAAAAAAAAAATCCCAATTTTTATATATTTTTTTTGCTTTTTATTCTTTTTTCGTTAAAAAAAAAATCCCAATTTTTATATTTTTTTTTTGCTTTTTATTCTTTTTCCGTTAAAAAAAAAATCCCAATTTTTATATATTTTTTTTGCTTTTTTTTCTTTTTCCGTTAAAAAAAAAATCCCAATTTTTATATATTTTTTTTGCTTTTTATTCTTTTTTCGTTAAAAAAAAAATCCCAATTTTTATATATTTTTTTTGCTTTTTATTCTTTTTCCGTTAAAAAAAAAATCCCAATTTTTATATATTTTTTTTGCTTTTTATTCTTTTTCCGTTAAAAAAAAAATCCCAATTTTTATATATTTTTTTTGCTTTTTATTCTTTTTCCGTTAAAAAAAAATCCCAATTTTTATATATTTTTTTTGCTTTTTATTCTTTTTTCGTTAAAAAAAAAATCCCAATTTTTATATATTTTTTTTGCTTTTTATTCTTTTTTCGTTAAAAAAAAAATCCCAATTTTTATATATTTTTTTTGCTTTTTATTCTTTTTCCGTTAAAAAAAAAATCCCAATTTTTATATATTTTTTTTGCTTTTTATTCTTTTTCCGCTAAAAAAAAAATCCCAATTTTTATATATTTTTTTTGCTTTTTATTCTTTTTTCGTTAAAAAAAAAATCCCAATTTTTATATATTTTTTTTGCTTTTTATTCTTTTTTCGTTAAAAAAAAAAATCCCAATTTTTATATATTTTTTTTGCTTTTTATTCTTTTTCCGTTAAAAAAAAAATCCCAATTTTTATATATTTTTTTTGCTTTTTATTCTTTTTTCGTTTAAAAAAAAATCCCAATTTTTAAATTTTTTTTTTGCTTTTTATTCTTTTTCCGTTAAAAAAAAAATCCCAATTTTTATATATTTTTTTTTGCTTTTTTTTCTTTTTCCGTTAAAAAAAAAATCCCAATTTTTATATATTTTTTTTGCTTTTTATTCTTTTTTCGTTAAAAAAAAAATCCCAATTTTTATATATTTTTTTTGCTTTTTATTCTTTTTCCGTTAAAAAAAAAATCCCAATTTTTATATATTTTTTTTGCTTTTTATTCTTTTTCCGTTAAAAAAAAAATCCCAATTTTTATATATTTTTTTTGCTTTTTATTCTTTTTCCGCTAAAAAAAAAATCCCAATTTTTATATATTTTTTTTGCTTTTTATTCTTTTTCCGTTAAAAAAAAAATCCCAATTTTTATATATTTTTTTTGCTTTTTATTCTTTTTCCGTTAAAAAAAAAAATCCCAATTTTTATATATTTTTTTTGCTTTTTATTCTTTTTCCGCTAAAAAAAAAATCCCAATTTTTATATATTTTTTTTGCTTTTTATTCTTTTTCCGTTAAAAAAAAAATCCCAATTTTTATATATTTTTTTTGCTTTTTATTCTTTTTCCGTTAAAAAAAAAATCCCAATTTTTTATATATTTTTTTTGCTTTTTATTCTTTTTCCGTTAAAAAAAAAAATCCCAATTTTTATATATTTTTTTTGCTTTTTATTCTTTTTTCGTTAAAAAAAAAATCCCAATTTTTATATATTTTTTTTGCTTTTTATTCTTTTTTCGTTAAAAAAAAAATCCCAATTTTTATATATTTTTTTTGCTTTTTATTCTTTTTCCGTTAAAAAAAAAATCCCAATTTTTATATATTTTTTTTGCTTTTTATTCTTTTTTCGTTAAAAAAAAAATCCCAATTTTTATATATTTTTTTTGCTTTTTATTCTTTTTTCGTTAAAAAAAAAATCCCAATTTTCATATATTTTTTTTGCTTTTTATTCTTTTTCCGTTAAAAAAAAAATCCCAATTTTTATATATTTTTTTTGCTTTTTATTCTTTTTTCGTTAAAAAAAAAATCCCAATTTTTATATATTTTTTTTGCTTTTTATTCTTTTTTCGTTAAAAAAAAAATCCCAATTTTTATATATTTTTTTTGCTTTTTATTCTTTTTCCGTTAAAAAAAAAATCCCAATTTTTATATATTTTTTTTGCTTTTTATTCTTTTTCCGTTAAAAAAAAAAATCCCAATTTTTATATATTTTTTTTGCTTTTTATTCTTTTTCCGTTAAAAAAAAAATCCCAATTTTTATATATTTTTTTTGCTTTTTATTCTTTTTCCGCTAAAAAAAAAATCCCAATTTTTATATATTTTTTTTGCTTTTTATTCTTTTTCCGTTAAAAAAAAAATCCCAATTTTTATATATTTTTTTTAGCTTTTTATTCTTTTTTCGTTAAAAAAAAAATCCCAATTTTTATATTTTTTTTTTGCTTTTTATTCTTTTTCCGTTAAAAAAAAAATCCCAATTTTTATATATTTTTTTTGCTTTTTATTCTTTTTCCGTTAAAAAAAAAATCCCAATTTTTATATTTTTTTTTTGCTTTTTATTCTTTTTCCGTTAAAAAAAAAATCCCAATTTTTATATATTTTTTTT
>OW388291.1:20859667-21062167 GCA_936450465.1 Gibbula magus
GGCTAACAGCCTATCTTAATACCTCTCCCACTTCGATGCGTCCTTGGCATGTTGACATTGACATATTTATTCGCATCCATATGCATGTTTAATAGTCTTATATGTTCGTAGTTTTCTGTAATCATCTACATTTAGTGCCTCATTCCAGGTAACTGTGTAACTTGAAAACATAGTTCTCCCACTGTGTTCACTAAGAGTTTCTTCTGTTCTCACATCTGTGTTGAATAGGTGATTTAAATTAATGTTCTAAAACTGTTCATAAAGTCTAAAATTCCAGTTTCGTTTTCTTCGTTAAAACTGCAATTTCATCTTCCCATAAAAAATATTCTATAACTCAACCGTCTCTCTGACATATTGTTCGATCGGTCGCATTTGCATTTGCAAACGGGAAGATATACCAATAAAGAGTGTGTTTTCAGTGTACTGCAAGTGTTCCTACTCACTCTGACTTCCCCTCCCCACTAATTGGTACCCTCATCCTGCATTTGTCCTCTCATCTGCCCCGCATGCTAATTAACTTAGCACTCGCTGGTTACTTACAGATCTCCTCCTTGTTATCACAACTCCACTCGTTTAAACCTTGTAATTCATTTTTATCTCATTTGATTGTGATTATTTTCTCTTTATCATACAAATATGTACCCTGTATAGTCTGCTATAAAGCAACCTCTGCTATATGCTTGATGACGGTATAAGGATCTATACCGAATCGTCGCCATTGTGAAATAAAGAATGTGATCATCCATAAAATATATTTGCCTTTGCTTGGTCATTGCCGTGTGTATGATGAGTTGAGTGAAACGTTGTATGAACATGTCTTTTAGGCTATCCCAAATTTACAGAGCACTATGATGAAGATAAATGTATTCTACTTTTTAAACATAGTGTATATTTTACTGCCAAAACCTGGATTTTATTCTTTCATCACTAAAACAGCCATTTGTAAGCACTTCGGTACATTCTACGAAACTTTACACCATTATATCTCATTACGACATTATACATATTATATTGTTTATATCACTGATTGTCGTCTCGCTCCAGATAATATCCAAATGATTTTCATGCCGGATTTCTCTGGCAAGTTTGATGACAGGAAACTGTCTTGTGCTGATTGTTTTATTGTGTTATGAAACGAAAGCCGATGTCAGTCTCTATAGCTACGATTTGTGTCTTCAAGCGGGATCGACACCCTTTTGGTCATCCAAGACAGATGGACCTGCGGCAAGGCTTTGACGTTGTGGTTTGTGTATACAAGGAATCATCCAGGGGTTATCAAAAGCGCGCGCGCGTGTGTATATGTGTGTGTGTGCGTGGTCAATTGTTTTTAACAATATAGCAGTTGATTCGTTTTTGTTAACTTATCCAATCGTTTCGTCTCATGGTAAACCTAGACATGACATAACAGTTTGTGTATTGTAAATATACCGTTAGTTATCGTATGAGATGTGTAATGCAAACAGCACTTGAGACACAGTTTATATAGTATCGCATCTAATACACATCTGGTCTTTGAAGGGCATTTAGAAATGGTATACATAAGAACAGGATACAAATCTGTCAGTAATTTGCAAGTAATGATCGATTGGGAATAATATCGAACGGTTGAATAGACACATATGTCACATGTCAGAGGGGGAGTGACACGTGGTGGGACTTGTTCTCTTTGTCGTCTGCGTTAATTCGTGTGAGGTATTCGCTGGAAGATGCTGAGCAAATTTCTAGAGCTATGCATGCTGTTTTTAGAAATATGAGATTGTTAGATATACCAATTGATTGTCAGTTTAAACTGTTCGACAACCTTGTACAGCCAATTTTGTTGTATGGCTCCAAAGTTTGGGTTTCGAAAAGTGTGTTATTCTTGAAAGAGTACACTTGAAATTTTGTAATTAAGTAAAACAGTCAACCCAAGATTATAGCGTATATGATGAATTGGGAAGATTGCCGTTAGATGTTCTTGTTAAGGTTCGAATCATATCATACTGGTGCAAACTTATCTCATCTACTCATACATGTACATTGTCCAGCATTTTATACAGACTTATGTTATCAATGACTGCTTGTGATCCAAATATATATTTACCTCTTATCAAAGTTATTAAAACTACCTTGGAAGGTACTGGTTTAAATTACATTAGGTTATATATATAAAAAATACTGCACAAACAGATTGTGGCATTAAGGTACCGTTAAATCTATATTATGTAACCAGTTTGTTCAACGCTGGAACAATTGTAAATCTACATCTTCTAAAGGCTACTACTATAATATTTTAAAACAATCCCCAAATCTAGAAACATACATGTACCTATTACACTTTCCATTAAATGTTTACAGTTGGTTTATTAGAACTAGAACTTGTAATCACGGACTTCCTATTGAAATTTGAAGTTGATATAATGTTAACTAAGAATATAGATTACGTACATTTTGTAAAAGTGCCCTCGGTAATGAGGCTCAGCTCCTGTTGTTTTGTCCATGTTATAATAATATAAGAAGGTCATTTTTACCACTTTATTATTGTAATAACCCTTCTAGAGATCAATTCATATCTCTTATGCTCTGTAAGCATAACGCACTACTGTGGAAAGTTTGTAACTATGTAAAAATCTTGTCTAGTATGCTCTCATAATAATATTGTAAACTGTCGTTATTTCTCTATGTCACTTTTGTGAACTTCATTCATTCATTCATTCATTCATTCACAAGAGTTCACAAGATTGTCGTGATAATAAAGAGCAGTACAGTATGCTAGGTTTCACTGTTAGTGACGGGACGAACGGAATATATTTCCGCCGGATAAAATCGATTTTGAATGCCTGTGATGACATATATCTCGTTACATGATATACACTGCTTCAAACATGAGAGTATGCTGCTTGATAGTCTTAAGGTATGTTCCAACACACATGAGGTGCTGCATTATTATTTCAAAGTGGTTTTCAGGACATACGGTTTGGTATTTAAAGTAAACTGATATGAAATATGGAAATTATGTTAGTGACATGGCGGCATGTACGTTCATTGACTTCAATTTGTTGACGCATCATTACTGCAAGACGTCATCGACGTCATATTCCTCTTTGAGTTAGTTACAAATATGATATTTCACAAATATATGAGTCACAGAACTGCCAAACAGTTTCTGTTTTCGGTTATTAATGTGTTACCAAGAACATTTATCAACTGTTAAGCATGACTCGAAACTATCAGTGTAGTTCCATATGCAGATACGCATAGAACTTTACTGTATTTACGGCACTCTTATCTCATTTGAACGGGTTTTTGTTTGCAGTTCCATTGCATAACGTAGTTGTTTGATGTATTGAATTAATTGCAATTAGATAATCGTTCGTGATTTGATTGCCGACTTGCTGCGTGCCAACACACGGCAAGTGTTAATCAAATCACAATTTTTCAATTACAGTTAATGCAATACACATAACGTCCACATTGAAGGGAGGTAAGCCACATGCCACTGACTAATACTCTTTCCTTTTTCAGACATCGCCCACCTCCATAATGAAGAAAATGCATATACAATGTTTGCTTCATAAATAAATAAGCTCCTTACAGTTACACACCGCGATTGACGTTTACATGCCTCATTTACCCCATTCATTCAGCGAGTGTCGCTTATGTTTATCACTACAACTTTGATCACAGGAAACTAATTCCTATAACCACTCATTTGGATAGAGAGTCACTTAAGTATGGATAATACGACCTATTGAAACCCACTTTATAGTAAATACTCACCATTTAGTAAACACATGTCGGATAAAAAGAACATAGTTACTTTACATAGTTATGATTTTGATACACTTTATTAGGAATGATTTCTAAAGTATTCTTACGCTGTCTGGCTGAACTTATTAAATTGTAAGAATCTATTTTCATATTAATAGTTAACTCATTAAGGCTGAGAGCCGCACATATGCGACAAATTAATTAGCTCCTCACAGCGAGTGAGCATAACGGTATAACTTAATCATTACCCGTAAACCATATAATATGTTTCAATTGTATTTTGAGTTCAGTAAATGAAGTGTCAGCTTGGGTATCTCATATAACAATACATCCGGTGTATTTAGTGATTTCTGTTGATTCATTGGCAATAAACGCAAGATGCTGTTTAGTTACGGGATTGATACTTACGCGAATACACATTCAATCAGAGTATAGAAATAACATATTTGACCTTGAAATAACAGTCTAGGGATTACAAATCAGACGGAGACACATCCTAATTGAATGACAGGTGACAGGTGCGTGACCGATGTAAAACAAGCATATTATTGGACAATCTTCTTCCTAAAGTCACGCCCCTATATGTAGCGTTTTATGCAATCATGTTTGAGCATCGAATGTCAATGATGTCTTGCGCATTTACTTCAAATACGATGTATGTTGAGCGATGAAAATAGTTTTATATTTCGAGGCGAAATGGTCGTGTGGTAAGCTGTTGGTACAGTCAATGCTGGCGATAGTTGCCTTACTCTGAGGGCGTGGGTTCGAATCCCGCATGGGACTCGACCCGAAAAAGTACAAGAATTTGTACTATTGAAGGTAGTGTTATCCCAAATTTAACCATGTTTTAGTTTTATATGTTTCAAATATATTCAAGTATATAAACATCATTTATCTGTTTCGTTAGTCCTCGCTTTCAGTATTTCCCTTTTATGCTGGCGACCATCGCAAATCGCGTGTACCTCTCTGTGAAAGGCTTCTCAATAATCACAAGTCTACACAACATTTGTAAATAAACACATGTCGGTGAGAAATAGGATTATTGAATGTTTATATATATGACTATCTCTGAGAGTTTACTTCTTCTAAGGATAGAGCGGATAGGTTATTTCATCTATGGAATGATAGTGCATGGTCAGTTTAATGGTAATAAGTTGCGGACTTACCGCTTATTTAAACATTCCCTAAATACTGAATCTTATGTTTCAGCTTCTTTTCAGCGTTCACACCTCAGTATACTCAGCAAATTACGATGTGGCACTTTCCCCTTAGAAATAGAATTAGGTAGGTTTTCCCGTCCTAAAGTACCTCTTGATCAAATATTATGTAAATTCTGTAACAGTAACTGTACAGAGGATGAAATTCACTTTCTCGCTGTTTGTAATTTTTACTCAGATTCAAAGTATGAATTTTGGAAATCTGTATCTTCGGCTGACCCTTCCTTTCTACATCTCAACCCGACTGACCAGGCTGTATATTTATTATCTAGCAGTAGGTTATGTAAGCCACTGGCTGCCTTAATATACAGACGGAGGTTGCGCCTCACTTAATTTTAATAATTCCATCCTTGTATATGCAATGTTTTATATCCATATTCATCTATATTTTAATATGAACAAAGTAATATGGTGCCTCATAGGCCTTTGTAGACCGGGTGCTATCTTTTTATCTTCAATGTTTTTATATCATGTGAATATTGTTACATTATGCCATATGTGAAATGTATGTATGCACGTGACACCGAAATAAAATACTTTTCCTCTTTCTTCTCTTCTTCTTCTATAACGTGTTTTTTTGTTTTCACTGTCGGCGGTAGATATAAATAATACACTCTTTAAACATATTCATAAACTTGCTGGCATTATTTTAGTGTTCAATAATACCCTTTTCCCTAAATTCCCTAATTGTAAAATGAAAACTTTCACACTGTTATAATAAAAGTATTTTTGTCTCGTCTAATACATACAAAATATCCAAATTTTCAAAACATGTAACTATACTAAGTGACAAACAGTTACAAGTGATACAGACCAAGAATAAATATAAATGCAGGTAAATAAAGACGGTCAATTTTTTCACATTGATTAAATAGATATCTTACAGGATGTTAAGTTTGGCAAACTTATCACAGCACTGTATATATCATAATTGTTCATCTGTAAGATCTGACAATATATAACTAACAAGCAGCAAATAAATTCAATATCGGATATCTTAATGTTACATCATTTAAAATAGTTCCGTATCACCCATTTCCTGTCTACTTTTGATCGTTATGCAAGACACAACAAACAATCAGTCATGTTTATGACATGCCACTCGCTCTCGCTAAATCAGAGGTGACGAAGTCTAATTGGTCTCGCTGCACCCAGGTGCTAGTGGAAATGGCGGGCCAGGCGTTGAGCTGTTAATTACCTGTCGGCGTTAATGAGTTAATTATGTTACCTATTCAAATATGAAAGCATAACTCGCGCTCATAGACATTTAATATACCATATACATTGAAATTTGAACATGTCACTGTCGTAACACTTTTTTAAACCCTTTACTACGTTGTTGCAAAACATCTGGCATATCAAATGTATTTCAAATGTATTAGACATGAAATTATCACATGTGTACGAGAATTCAGTTTCTTATGATCAATCGGCAATTAAACAAGGTAATATATCTGTTACGGTACTGAAACACATTCAATCAGACTATTGTAATGATATAATATTTGACACATCTGCTACATCTAGCCTCTCTCCAATCTCAAGCATAAATACCACGCATCCACGGGAAAATGTTTTTCAAAGACATATGTGTAGTGTAGTAATACACAGCGTTGTTACTGCGCATGTGCAAACTGTACCGGAACCTCACTCGGGCAAATAAAAGGCATACAGGTAACACGTCTCGTGTCGTCTCTCCTCCTAAGTTACGAACAAAGAAGTACACCACGATACAACATTGGCGACGAGGATGGTTCTTAGGATTTTCAAGTGGTGAGACTAGGCATGTTGGTTAAACGAACTCTAACTAACTGCTGAATTAACTCAGAACTTTACGAGTTGCTGTATTGCCTGCCCGCAGTCACTACATATACGCCCGCCATGTTTTCTCGTGCACATGTGAGAACTTTCGATATTCAGAAATCTTTCCAACTTGTGTTGAACAATTACAGAACTGTATAGCAATGAATTTACTTCTGCTCATCATATTAATCATCATTATAACTTTGACGTTTGACGTTGTGAAGAATTTCGTCATGGCAGAATCTTGTCTTCGACCACCACCTACTTTGAACATGAACGCTAGTGACTTAGGTAACGAATTCACGTTGTGGATGGAATCATTTAAAATATTTGAAATTGCTAGTGGAGTTGATCAGAAACACGACACTGTGAGAAGAGCAACGTTACTGCATTGTGTAGGACTTCCATGCCAACGCATATTTCACACTTTACCTGGTGACAAGAGAACTTATGATTTAGCTGTAGCTGCTTTGGAGGGTTATTTCATTCCAAAGAGAAACGTAGTTGCTGAACGTTACAGGTTTAGATCTAGAGCACAAAACTCTGATGAAACTATTGACGTTTATGTTACAGACTTGCGTGAGCTTGCTATAACATGTGAATTTGGAACTTTGTGTGATGAAATGATTCGTGACCAGATAGTTGAAAAATGTCATTCTAAACATTTGAGAGAAAAGCTTTTACTTCAAGATAAATTGACACTAGACTCTACTTTGAAGATAGCTCGAATGTATGAGATTGCTATGGAGAGTTCAAAAGCATTTTCTGGAATTTCAACTTCTGTGAATAAAGTCAAGGCATTTCCTCAGTCTTCTAAAACCTACCAGTGTTATAGATGTGGATATTCTGATCATTCTCCATCTGAATGTGGATCCATTAGTGCAACTTGTTTATCTTGCAAGAAGAAAGGTCATTTAGCTAGAGTGTGCAAAGGTAGAAAGTTTAAGAAGCCGGAGTCAAATAGTTCTAGTTCGCACAAGAGTAAAGGTAAAGGAAAGAGTAGAGCAAAGCATCATGGTTGTAAGCCTCATCTCAATTCAGTCTTTGTAGAGGATGGTGACTCTGATTCATTTTCTGAAGATGCAGAATTTGTACACTATCTTGACTCAGATTTTTCAACTCCTGTTGATGTGAATGGATGTAAGTTGACCATGTATGTGGATTCTGGATCATTGAATAACATTATTTCTTCAACAATGTATGAAAAGTGTTTCAAAAGTTTTCCTTTGTCAAGAACTACTAAGACATTTAAAGGATATGGACAGCAGAAACATTTGAACTGTTTAGGATATTTTATTGCTACTCTCAAACATAGTGGTAAAGAAGTTTCTGATAGAATCTATGTGATGTCTGGTAATGAAGTGTCATTATTGGGAAGAAAATCATGTTTGGATTTGGGTGTGATAAGCATTAACATTAACACTGTTCATTCACCTGTGGATATTGATTATCTGTTTGATGAATATGAAGATGTTTTTGATGGTCTAGGTATGATCAAGGGTTTCACTCATACTATCAAGGTAGATGAATCTGTTCCTCCAGTTACCCAACCTTTGCGTAGATTGTCTTATTCTATGGTTGAAGCTGTAAGCTCAGAGTTGGATAGAATGTTGGATGATGACATCATAGAACAGGTTCATGGTGCCACACCTTGGGTATCTAACATTCATTGTGTACCAAAGCCAAATTCATCAGAGATAAGGGTTTGCTGTGATCTTCGAGAGGTAAACAAAGCAGTTGTTAGAGAGCGATTTCCCATTCCTACCATTGATGATACACTTCATGCTTTAAAATCAGCTAAGTATTATGCTAAGTTGGATTGTAAGCGTGGTTTTTGGCAGATAGAACTTGCTGAGAATTCCAGAGATATTACCAGTTTTGTTACTCATAAAGGATGTTACAGATTCAAGAGATTACCATTTGGTTTGAATTCAGCATCAGAAGCTTATCAGAAAGCTATGAATTATGTTTTTCAAGGTATAGAAGGTCTTGAGAAATACATTGATGATTTGATCTGTTATGCAGAGACATTGGATGAACTAGTTCAGAAGTTGAGAAAGATTTTTCAGAGATGTAGAGATCATAATCTCAAATTGAATAAATCAAAGTGTAAACTTGGACTAACAGAAATTGAGGTGTTAGGACATGTTGTTTCACCTTCAGGAATTAAGCCTAATCCAAAGAAAGTACAAGCGGTAGAATTAGCTTCCCCACCAGCAAATGTTTCAGAACTAAGATCATTTCTTGGAACTTGCAACTATCTCATGAAATTTGTTCCTAATTTTGCAGAGTTGTGTGAACCTTTGAGAAAGTTGACTAGAGTTAGTGTTCCATGGAAGTGGGATTCTTGTGTTCAAACTGCATTCAATACTTTGAAGATGGCTATAAGTCAAAGTGTATCTTTAGCATATTATGATTTAGATGCTACCACAGTTGTCATTACAGATGCTAGTCCAGTTGGTCTTGGATCTATATTGTTACAAGAACAGTCACATGGTCCTATGAAACCAATAGCTTTTGCAAGTCGTTCTCTTACTGAAACGGAAAGAAGGTATTCACAGATTGAGCGTGAAGCGCTTGGATGTGTTTGGTCAGTTGAACATTTTCATAAATATCTTTGGGGTAGAAAGTTTGTTCTTCAAACTGATCATCGTCCTTTGATTCATATGTTGACTCAACAGAAAACTGTACAATTACCACCACGTATTCAGAGGTTTGCTTGGAAATTGCAAGGTTATGATTTTGACATTGTTCATATTCCAGGGAAAAGCAATATTGCTGATTTTTTGTCTAGACAACCTTTGGTATCAAATAAATCTGAAAATGTTGCAGATCTCTATGTCAGGTCTATAGTTCAGACTTGTGTTTTGGATTTGGATTCAGTTTCACTAGATGAGTTGAAATCAGCTACTTTGCAGGATTCAGTGCTTGTGAAAGTAGGGAATTCAGTTGATACTGATATTTGGAATTGTGACAGTGAATATTTTAGGTATAAAGATGAACTTTCTACATTTGAATCATTATTATTGAGAGGAGAAAGAATAGTTGTGCCAACAGTGTTGAGAAAGAAAATTTTGAACATTGCTCATGAAACTCATCAAGGAATCGTCAGAACGAAACAGTTTCTACGATCAAGATTCTTTTGGCCGAACATGGATTATGATGTTGAACATTTGATAAATAACTGTACGTCATGTGTGTTGAATCAACCGTTGCAAGATGATACTCCGTTACAACCTGTTGAACAAGTTTCTTCAGTTTGGTCGAAGATCGCAATTGACATCGTTGGACCATTTGGATCAGACTATCTTTTAACTGTGATTGACTATTTTTCATCATATCCATTTGCAGTGCTGATTAGAGACATTACATCATCTTCAGTAATTGAGCAATTGGAGAGAATATTTTCAGAGCATGGATTTCCTGATATTGTATATGTAGCGAACTTTGTGCGTGGAAAGTTAGAACCAACGTACAATAATGTGAGACACGTTATCTTGCATAAGAAACAGAGAGACTGTTTCCAGATTGTTAACTGCAATACTGGTGTGATAACAGTGAGAAATGTGAAATATCTTACACATGTCCCATGTATGGAAGGTTTTCTAGATAGATCAGATGAGACCGTCCAAGAACTGGTGCCTCGAGCTCCGAATATACATGTGACACTACCTGTTCCAGAGCAAGCTGAAGCTGCTGACACTGGACGCGGTGAGACAGAACTTTCAGATGTTGGTCTAGATGAACCGATATCTGACGACATTCAGGTTAGAGAACCACGTCGTTCTCATAGAACCAGAAAACAACCTGAACGATTTCAGGACTATGTCATGAAATGAACTTTGAACTGTCATCAGATATAATAGAATGACTGAAAGAATTTAGAACCAAGTTTTCAAACTTTCTGTATAATATGTATATAATATATCAGAAAATCAATTCTTTGATATTGGGTTGGTGTTGTTTGATATTATATATTTCCATAAATATCTTGTCATTGGTGAATTGATTGAGTGTGAGTTCATTGTAACAGATGAGAGAAAAATAATTATCTTTGTACAACAATTGTTTCCAAGTTCTACAAAATACATTTTTCATATTAACATTTTACAGATGTTGAGAGAATGATTTGAATCATGTTTATAAAACATTGTAGAGTGTGTGAATGATTAAACATGGGAGGAATGTAGTGTAGTAATACACAGCGTTGTTACTGCGCATGTGCAAACTGTACCGGAACCTCACTCGGGCAAATAAAAGGCATACAGGTAACACGTCTCGTGTCGTCTCTCCTCCTAAGTTACGAACAAAGAAGTACACCACGATACAACAATATGAAATGAAAACATTCGAAATTTTCGCGAAACACACGAGATACTTTCGCGAAACACACGCGAAACTCACGCGAAATTTTCGCGAAACTCACGCGAAACACACGCGAAATTTTCGCGAAACACACGCGAAACTTTCGCGAAACTCACGCGAAACTTTCGCGAAACTCACGCGAAACTTTCGCGAAACTCACGCGAAACTTTCGCGAAACTCACGCGAAACTTTCGCGAAACTCACGCGAGATTTTCTCGAAACTTTCGCGTGAGTTTCGCGTGAGTTTCGCGAAATTTCGCGAAACTTGGTACTTTCTTTATTGGACAACTGTACATTGGCAGTTCGGTGTAGGGTGTAGGTCTCACGTCCTCCTTTTTGCAGACGGGTTTTCAGGGGGTGCTCGGCTCTTTATTCACTATAGGATTATGTCCTCGCCCTGGACTTTCGCTACTTCGTTGCAGTTCAACAAGTCAGCTCTCCAAACCCGCACTCGGTCTGCCGTCTTTGCAAAGCCATCTCTATCGACGTGATAGACTAACATTTAGTCTCAGAAATGTTGTTATTAATATAAATATTGTATAAACAATTCAAATAGTTATCCCAAATGGAGCCCTAAAGATGCCTGAATTTAAGAGCTGAGTAATCTAGACTTGCTATAATTTTCTAGACTGTGTTGGTCGTCACTTGAATATTTTGCTCTAGGGTCTGGATTACAGATGAGCGACGTGTGTGCTCTGCTCCTTTTACAAGTGTGAGAAGAACGCTGCTCCCAAAGAAGAGCCCCTTCACAAGGTGATTCACTTTCTAGGGGCCATGGTCGTCCTCGCAGACACACTGTGTTTTTCGGTCGCCGTGTCGCCAGTTCGGCAGAACTACTTGCGATGATGGCTAGTTCTTGACCCAGTAGTACCCTGAGCTCTGGACGCGTTCTTCCGCCAGCCATCCTCTCTCGAGTGGTAGCGAACCTATAGACCCCTTGCATCATCAGCTCCAGCTCATGCTTCGTGTTGAGCTGTTTGGCTTTTCTTCGTGCCCTGTGCAGACTCGCTCTGTGGCAGCAGGCTCCAACCCTCCTTCGGGTGGATCTGCTCCGGGGCAACCCAAGCGGTCACGCTAAGAAGGCCCTCAGATTCTCAATCTGCTCTCTTGGACTGTATCAAGAAGGGCCTGAGGCAGATTCGGAGAAGGAGACTCTTCTTGCTCCCCTCACAGCGGAGCACCAAGGAGGTCCATAGGCATGCCTTGGCCGTTTACGTGCAGTCCGCAATCCTCGAGGCTTACAAGGTCGAGGGTATGGTACGTTCGGTTTCTGCCGCGATGGCTTTTCAGGAACATCGTTGTGGCGGACATCATGGCCGGTTGCTTTTGAAGGTTCGGCATGATGTTCGCAAACCACCGGCATTGCCAGGCTGGGTCCTCACTTCTTTGTCCAACAGCGGACAGCGGTTCCTGTGCTTTCCAGAGGGTTCGCATCATTAGTCTGTTCTTGCTTTGTTTATTTTCTCTCTATCACTAAACTTCTTAGCTTCCTTTTGGCTTGGTTGGGTTTTATTAGTTGGCTCCCCCGGAGAAACTCTATTCCCCCCTCCCACCTTTGACGCGGCCGTACTTTTTGTAATGTTGATAATGAACCCTTATGTCATGTGTATTGGGAATGTAATGTGACCCAGAGCTTCTGGATGGTATTTCAAAACTGAATTTTTAAAAACATACAGACATTTGAAATAACAAAAAACATGGTTTGGTTTGGGATCTTAGACAATAACCCATTGCTACTTCATATTTTATTTTCTGCAATAATCTTGAATTCCCAATAACAAATATAATTTAAAAATATACACATGTACATAGTCCACCAAAGTTTTATGTCAGGAAAGTCATTGTTATCAGAATATTTCCAATTCAAAGTTTTGAGTCAAAGGTTCAAAGTCAATATGTCTTATGAAAGTTATGTTTTCAGTAAAGGTAAAAATTGACATCAAAGTCACTAAGGAGTTGAATCGTCATCAAATTCAGTTTTATATTTACAGTTTTTCGACTAAATCCAAATAATTGAAATGTTAAGAATGTCAAAGTCGACATTTCATCAAAGTCCGATTATCGTCAACGTCAGTTTTACTCATCCAAATCGATATTTGAAATCAAAATAACCTTTTCATTAAAATACTATTTCTCACCGATGACATTAATTAATAAATGATTCTGTTTATCAAAGTTCCAGATAGTCACATAACAATCAATATTCTAACACCCTCTAACAACGTCATACATTAAACCAAATCCTCGACTTTTGTTATGATAGTTTGAATGTGCCAGCATGTTGAACCTACTCGTTTCATAGTATATTATGTAATATAAGATGCCACGGCAATAAAACACAGGCGGTCAATTGGACCGACAGCGTACTCTGTGAGACAGTAAAACATACTCGTGATTAGGACGTCAGTTAGAGCGTCGCTTAGCAAATGACGTCATACTTTACGTCACTTTGATTGTTCAATTGCTAGTGAATGTGTTCTACGACGGGAGGCATTATTATTTTCAAAATCTACCTTATACAAATAACAGTACATGTATATCTCAAACATTTTATTTTAAAGTGAGTATGTGTTTTCGGGTATCTGATATAAGAAATAGAAAACCCGTTGTTGTACTTTATCGTAGAATTAAACATAGCAGAGACCATAAAACACTCAGGGCTATGTTATTCAACGATAAAGCACCCCAACTCGTCTTCTATTTCTTCATCAAACCGATTATCGATTAATCGCAAGTGTTTTCACGTTGTTAGTATTATATCATCTCACTGGAAACATTGAATTATGCATTCTGATCTACAGATTAACGAATCCATTCCATTACATTCTGATATGAATGTTTATGGATCAATAACAAAAATGGAAATTCAAAAATATTTGAAATTGCGCCATTCCGATGATGTACTAGTTCTTATAAATATACCAAAAGTATGTGTCTGTGAGAAATATGATAGTCAAACGGGCTCAATGTTTAAAGCTAAAGTATTCACCGCAGGGGCAGTCCTAGATATGTAATTATAATTATTACAGAACATCAGATGTTAAAGTTGGTCTTCATTCCCCTGATATGAATGTTACCGTCCTTCCTCCGACTCACGACCAAGCCACTGATGCTCTGAAATCGTTGGTTACATTAGTTCCATCCAAACAAGGACTTCAAACTGTTTGTGTAAATTCAGGAAGGTGAGTATGATGCTATTCATTATTTACATGACTGTATAGATTGTGAAGTTTAAGCACATCAGGCCTGAAAGGACCGATGGGCTTATGATATGGCATGGCGTCCGGCATCCGTCCGTCCGTTCGTACGTCCGTCCGTCCATGCGTAAAGTTATCGCTTTTTCGACTTCTCCTCTAGCATAAGTAACTCTAGAGAGCTGGAATTTTATGTAGAGACTCCTTGGCCCGATGGGGATTCTCAATTTTAGATTTGGTGCCCCCGGACCCCAAATATGGGTCACAGGGGTGACGGCCAAAGAAACCTATTGTAATGAGCTTTGAACATTACTCTTAGATTGTATGTGCTTTATATACTGATTAGTTTCTATTAACTGTGTGAGTGTATCTTATATCATACATCTTATAAATAAGAATTAAAACAATAGAACGCAAAACTCAAAACACAAACATTTATAATGAGTCATAATAACTTTTAAATTTTATGACTTGTCAATGCTTTATTATTTGATACCTTAATCTTTTCCTTAGAGATAATGAATAACCCTTGATGAGCTTCAGAGCCAATGGCTCTTTTTTAATGCATGCTTTACCAATAACATTGCTCAATTTTATATGATTATAGTTTATCAAACATTTTTTTTATAAAAACTGATTTAAAAGGAGAGTGAATCAAGTAAAATACGTTACTAATGTCAGCTATATTATATGCAAATCTGCTGTAATCTCAATATGGTTGAGTAATTCATGATCATTTAGCTGTTATCTCTTATTTTGTATATCCAGTGAGATTAAGATATATTAAATGTTATTCTATTGACGGATTTCTTCTAAAATACTTATTTGTAGTATAGGTTTTACAAAACGCTATTAAATTTACATATCGTATTCAAATGTTATATAAATTAAAGCCAACAACCATTTACGTCTGGTTATGTTAATATGTGCAGCAGCGACTAAAGTCATTATCATTCTGCCAACTATACTTCGTGTTAAAACAACAGTAAAACATCGACAGCTAGTCAATATTACTTGACTAAAATGAAATGTTCTATTATACATTGTCTATTTTGCCTCTATTTCTAACGTTAGCTCTTTGACGTTATTAGCATTGTTTCAGTTATTCAAGCAAATCAAATAATCTAATCCATCTAAAATTATGTCCATAAGAGAGATAGTGGTCTAACGAGATTTTCAGTTAATATATATTTTATTTGCAGTACAAAGCCAGACACAGTGTGCTACAAAGTAAACGCAAAGGCTTATATAAGTAAGACATAATCACACATTTATTTAGTTATCATTATGAACTAATTATTATATCAATAAGTATCAACATAATGTCTGCATGGGCACAATTCATTTCAGAAATACATGTTTTGAAATATAAGGATAAATAAACTTGCTTTAAGTCCGGGTATAAGGAGAGAGAAAATAGAAACAATATATGCTGGAGGGGGATGACTTTAAGACATCCCCGGGCTGTTCATAACGGAACGTTGGTATAGCTATGTGGCTGACGTGATCAGCACAGTTGAGGATAATATATTGACATTACACCTTATTATACCCTGTTCTATCGTTTCAGATCACGGATTCACTAGAACAACGGTAATGGTCCTCTTTGTCTAACCATTCAAATCTGAAATCAGCAGAAACAATTTATAATTAGTAAAGTAAAAGTGAAATTATATCAAAATCAAGTAAAAAGTAAAGTATAAACGACTATTTTTCTGTTTATTTGTTTTTTCAGCGGAAATCAAGAACGAACCTAATTAATTGATATTATTTAAGTTTATTTCACAGCTAAATGGTATTTCTGCATTTCCAGATTCCCCAATTTCGACCCCCAACACCCACTGAGCACAGTGTTATAAACTGCATAGAGGGAACACCCTGTCACACAGTCATCACAACTGACTACAATATACTTTCAAACAATTGGTAAGCGAATACTGAAGGAAACAGTGGCAGATATTTTAATCTTAATTTATCTAACTGCCTTGAACACTGAATTGGATAACAAAGCCTCATAAATGTTGTGACTTCTATTACTGATTAATCCTGATAATCTAGAGAGGTTACAGGTTTTTCCTTTGATTTGTAGCATTGCATTCCCATGTCATCAGAATGTCTACATGCATTTTAAGCATTCCTCTGACGTTCGATTTTCCCAGTTAATAATGTTATAGAAAAATATATGTATAAAGAAAAATGAAATTGTGGGAAGAGATCATTATGATTAAATCATATCCACAAGCAGGTTTTCTACCTTTACACGTTATCAGGTGAATGACGTTGAGTCGTTTGATATATTTATCAACCTCGATAGAATTTGAACATTTCTTGTGACATAACTATATATGAATGTAATGATGTACCCGGTCCTATAATATTATTTCATCTATCTACCACCTGAGAGCAGTGTTAGTGTGTTTTTCATGTAAAAAGTTAAGCACCCTCACATGTTTTCACCAACAAAGGTTGTCTGAAAAGAACGATGAAATAACGATATGGAATAAGAAAACCATAATGAAGCATTTTAAGAATGAAATCCATTCAGATAAAGTTTCTTTTCATTTTTGATATCTGCATTAATAAAATGTTTGTATTTTGCTAACGAAAAACATGTAACGTTAAACTGAGAAATGAAAGTAAATATTGGTTACGTCAACTTGTAAAACTATAGAATCTGACTTTCATTCAAAAGTCACAAGTAACACCACAGGTCAAAATCACAATTTTGAAAAAAGACAATAACAAATATAGTCGCAAGCCACTATAAAATGATTCAGTGCATAAATGATTCAATTATTTGAAATATAATCAACTACGCCATTGTGCCATTACTATTGCACAATTTTTTAGGAAAGTTGCATGTGTCTAGGATTATTGAGAACCAAATTTCAATGTTCAAAACTGCATACTTTTGGACCCCTGGATAAAGTCCAAATTGTGCCGTAACTATCAACTTTTATATGATAATGATCTTAAATTGAATTGTTGAGCAAATATCGTGGAACAAATTGCAATAAATAACTTTGATTTAAGTGACAGAGTTGTGTCCCTTTAAACATGAAGTAAAATAAGAATATTTATAAAAGAACCATACGTAAGGTCAGATAAATTTAGTTCTAGGAGGAAATTTAATAATACAATTTTATGGCTCGATTCTTTGTTAATCATTTATTCAGCTTTAAAATGAGCTACTACACATGTATGTTCGTATTTCCATTATTTCGAAGATGATTCTCAAAACCGCTAAATGTCAGTAATGACTGTTCCCGAGCGATTTTATTTGTTGTTTATAACGACCATAGTATTGTTTTACTCTCCTGAAAAAATCCTGAAATTCGACAGGTAGTTTTTTGAGTAATGTCCCTTTGAAGTTTGCGTTTTTTAGAAAAAAATCACTCACTTTGAGTGTTCACTGTGAAAGAAGGTATAATAAGTTCACGTATGGAATATGTATATATATTTCTTTTCCACAATGCTTTTGGTACAGTTTGTCACGATTTGAGGTCTTCAATACAAGTATCCTCAGAGCAAATGTGCTTTAAGGTTGCATAGGGGCCGGCCATGTTTGCAGAAAACGCTAAATTCAATACGGCGCCGAAACCACGTGACCTACTATTTCTCAATGATTTCCTCTTTTGTTCGAATTTTTATTATCCATCTTTTTGAAAACGTCGCAAGTATCTTGATGCATTTTGAATTATTTTCCCATGTTAAAAATCGACTTTTAGATTCGAACTGGGCCTTTAATGGCTGAACCGATTGAGCCCAGAAGCTTCAGGGCAAAACTCCATAGTAAGGGCTACCTGCCTGTAAAGTTTGGTTGTAAAAACTGCATTCCTTCTTGCCAAAGTGGCTGACACAAAAATCGGGGGAATAATAAACACGCCAATATTGATAAGTATTCAGCCTTATGACTGAATCCTTAATAAAAGTGGCCTACTTAAGATTTATTGTCAGTGTTAACTTTTATCCGAAAGAAAGATAAGAGTTTTGTTGTGCGAAAGTCAACTTTGTAACAAAAATGATGTTTTGAACATTGGAAACCAAAATCTTATTAAATCGTTTAGACAGAAGTAGAATTGTTATTTTTGGTAAAAAGAAATCGTACCATTACAATTCTAGTTCTAATTTCTAAAAATCTCTACTTGAGAAGAAATCTGTCACAAGATCTAGTTTTCCCATGTCGAGAGTGATTAATTCAATCAAATTATCGCAACACTCCCAGAGCATCATAAGTCAGTTTTGAATTATTGGGGTGCTTAACTTTTTTCCATATGTATATATAGAGGAGCGATACCCATGTGTCTACATTTTCGATCTTGTATTACAGCACATTATTCTCTGGAAGCACATCCGCCATTGTCTTTAAAGGTTCGAAAGTTGGAAAGATTTGTGAAAACAACGTTTTGTTCAATCCACCAGCATCAGGTGACAATGAAGTGTGTCTACAAGCAGGGTATGTAACGTAATGGTTTAATTACCGTCACTTATACTCGCGGTAAATATGTTAATGTGTGTGTTATTCGAATAACATACATTTCTCAAGCTGGTTACAGTTGAAATCATCTAAACTGCACAAGGTACACACGATTTCAGCCATCTGTGGATTTTGTTCTGGGGAAGAATATGGAAAAAGGCTAATTTGAGGAAACTCATGTCAAGCCTTGTTCTATCCAAACTTGATTCCTGCAACTCTCTATACAACGACATTGCAGCCCATCTCCTCAACAAACTTCAAAGAATTCAAAATTCTGCAGCTCGAGTTGTCGCCCGTGTGCCTCGCTATGAATCCATCACCCCCACACTCGGAAACCTACACTGGCCCCCTGTTTCGAGCATGATTCAATACAAACGTCTTCTCCTGACTCACAACTGTATACACGATAATGAATTTCCTGATTACTTGAAAGATCTCGTCAATGCCCATGTACCCATTCGTTCTCTCCGTTCATCTAGTGCAATGTTCCTTTCCCAGCTAGCTACAAGATCAACCATGGGAGACCGTGCATTTGTCTCTGCAGCTCCTGTGCTCTGGAACAAAACTGCCCCTTTACCTCAGAGAAATCAGCACAATAGACACTTTCAAAACAGCCCTCAAGACATTTCTGTTCAGACAATCCTTCTCATAAACTTCCTTCTTTTCAAGCGCAATTGAGCAATCACTGATTCGATAATTAGGCGCTATATAAATGTATTATTATTATTATTATTATTATTAACTGAAAGCAGCGTTTAATGGCGTTCAACACACCTTGTTTCTGCATAGTCTTGTAGATACTGTGTCCATTTTCGTTGGAATTTTAAATAAACCTATAGGAATAAGATCATTAAAGAATTTAAAACTAATCGAAATTCACTTTATTTTGTGATGAAACAATTGTTTTTGTCTATAATTGTGTCTAAAGTGAAAAATGCTATTTAAGTAGGATTCTTTCTTTCCCTTTGGTAAAAAATGTTACAATATCTTAGCTTTGTTTAATATTATAAAAAATATCATGGTGACCTCCCTTTTTTCTTTCATTATATTGATTTATTTAATAAATTCTATGCTTCTGTACATTTTTGGGTCACTGTAGTTGGTTTTGAATTTATAAACCTCTTTTTCCGTCCAGAATTCCTGAAAAATATTTAGAATACTTTTTGTTTTTAAACAATGTTACTCAACATGGAAAATCCTTTTATTTCATTGATACTGACTTTATAACTGTAACTCATTAAATTTAAATCAAAATAAGAAACAAATATTGCCTACTTTCAATATTTTTTATTGTGTAAGAAAGAGATGAAATTTATGAAAACAAGAAGACATAGTCATCAACATCCCCCGCCAGAGCCAAGAAATGGGAAAAAGGGCAATAATTCGAAATAATTGTGCATTACTCATTTTCATTCCATCAAGGTATGTTAGCCCTCAAGCAACACACCAATTTTGGTTCTCCTATCTTAAACGGTTTCTGAGAAAAGCTGCCCCCTTCGGAAATACCATGAACAAAGTCCAAAAATACGGAACAAGGGCAATATCTCCAAAACAAATATTTGCACGCTTCTCATTTTCGAACTCCATCAAGGTATTCATGCCTTCAAGCAACACATCAAATTTGGTAACCCTATCTTAAATGGTTTCTGAGAAAAGCTGTCCCCTTTGGAGATACCATGAACAAAGTCCAAAAATACGGAACAAGGGCAATAACTCCAAAACAAATATTTGCACGCTTCTCATTTTCGAACTCCATCAAGGTATTCATGCCTTCAAGCAACACATCAAATTTGGTAACCCTATCTTAAATGGTTTCTGAGAAAAGCTGTCCCCTTTGGAGATACCATGAACAAAGTCCAAAAATACGAAACAAGGGCAATAACTCCGGAAAAAATAATTGCAGGCTTCTCATTTTCGAACTTCATCAAGGTATTCATGCCCTCAAGCAGCTCATCAAATTTGGTAACCTTATCTTAAACGGTTTCTGAGAAAAGCTGTCCCCTTTATCTCGGACGGACGGACGGACGGACGCACGGACGGACGGACGGAAACACGGACGGACGGACGGAGCCCAAACCTATATCCCCCTTCCACTTCGTGGCGGGGGATAATTATGGAGTCCCCCATCAGCTTGCGGCGCCACCTAGTAGAAATGTTTCAATGGTGAGGTACCCTTTTTTAGTTTATTTGTACATTTATGAGTCAGTATTCAATCTATCTTATGACCAATTTTCATGAATTTGTAGTGGACTTTACTTCGGTGTGTGGAACCTCCTTAAGTGTTATTTATTGAACTCTACTTTGATGTACCAATGAAACGTGCTTGTTGAACTGCTACAGTGTATGCAGTATTTAGATCGTAACTTAACCTACCTTTTCAGACCTTCTTTAGTATGTTGCAATCGGAGCAAGTTTTAAAGCATATATATAATGGTCTCCGGTTTATCTTTGGAAATCTGGTCGAGTCCGAAATTTGGTGCGACAATACAATTGTCGCGACTAACATTTTTTAACAAACAAATTTCATTACATTAGCTTTTGGAAATCTTTAGGTTAAAACTGTATTTTTCTATTTAAAAAAAATAAATTGTCCAATGGAATTTTTCTTTCAATTGAAATTTTTGTTTTGCAATGGAATTTTTTTTCCAATGGAAATATGTGGAAAAAGGTGGTAGGATTAGTCATTGACGGCAGTTTTGCTTATAATGAATTTATGAAATATTAATATTTCTATTTTATTGACTTTGGTGAAGTTTTCAATAAAATGTTGATTTGATAATATATATTGAGTTAGATGAAATATTGATTTTGAAAAAATACCACTTTGGTGAAAAGATGACTTTGGAAAAAATATAATGTTTGTGAAATGTTGACTTTGGAAATATTTATTGACTTTGGTGGAAGTTTTACTTTGATAAAATATTGAGTTTTGGAATTGTTGACTTATAAAATATGCACTTTAGTGAAATATAAATTTGAAAATGAAAGTTTAACTTACATAAAATGTGACATGTTGGTTTTGAAAAAAGATATTTTGAATTTAGTGAAATATTGACTTTGGTGAAATGTTGACTTTGAAAATATGTATTCACTTTTGTGAAAGTTTAACTTAAATAAAATGTTGATCTGAAAAAAGATATTTTGAATTAAGTGAAAGGTTTGACTTTGATCACATATTTACTATGGTGAAATGTCTACGTTGGAAACATAAATTGACTTTTGTGAATGTTTAACTTAAATAAAGTGTTGACTTTGGGGACATGTTGACTTTTAAAAGATATTGTGAATTTAGTGAAATATTGCCTTTGATCAAGTATTGACTTTGGTGAAATGTTGACTTTGGAAATATTTATTGACTTTTGTGAAAGTTTAACTTAAATAAAATGTTGACTTTGAAAAAGATATTTTGAATTTAGTGAAATATAGACTTTGATCACGTATTGAAAATATGAAAAGCGAAAGGTTTGGATTGCCCGTTGTCAAAGAGGGGAGAAGGACTTGAAATTGTCGGCAACTGCCACGCTATATGATAAAAAAAAAGTTTATTCTTTATCAGGATATATTACTTATAAATGCACTCTTATGGGATGCGTAGGCTGTGCTCTGTGAAACTTGTACACAGTTATTTAATGATTTGTCTTGTTTTTTGTCTTTGTTTTTCTGATATATTTATATAAAAAAATCATTTCAACTGATTGATAATATTTTCACAATAGATGTTTATTGCACCTCAAAGGCATGTGTTGACTCTGATTCGCTAGCATAGAGAAGTGATGTTAATGCTGCAAGTCTTAAATTTGCCAGAAATGGAGCCTGGTGCAAGTGACGTCTGGCTGGAGTTGAATACTCCTCAGGGAGTTGAAAGAAATAAATAAATATTGATCATTGACCAGGGCTATAATGTTTGTACGGAAAAGCATAATGTTGAAAGTCAGATTATTTTGTGATTGCATTTCTCATTCTAGCATGAAAATTTGGCTTTAGTAATGAGATAAGTCAAGACAATTAAACAATATAGAATTATTTGTATTCATACATATCAATTATGTACGTAGAATGAACTGTCCACATTTGTGACACTTAAGATTTTGCAAACTTGAATCCAGTCACCGACTCTAATGGAAGCTCTGATTTTCTGCACAGCACAATTTGGGTGAACTTTTCTAAACTTCTTTGGTAATCTGTGGTACGGTAATCTAGACAGACGCACCGTATTTGTGAGCCCTAGAACAAACAAGATAAGTTTTTATCATGTAATCTGAGTGAGATACTCAGTCCAAACAGTGGTTATGAATCTGGTAAGGATACATTCGGCTAATAATTCTATCTTTCTAAAAATTGGATAACCAGCTACACTAAGTTATTACTGGCTTCTCATGAGTTCCCTTTTATCGCCAAAGTCCGGTTAAAGTGACTGCCAAATCTCAGATTTAGCTATTTATAGATTTATTGATTACCATTGAAGACTGGTTTTGACCGTAGATCTAGGTAATGTTATTTAATATAAATACGTCATCAACATTTCATCAAAGTCAATACATGATCAAAGTCAACATCTCACTAAATTCAAAATATCTTTTTCAAAGTCAAAATTTTATCTAATTTAAACTTTCACTTTCATATTTTCTAAGTCAACATTTCGCCAAAGTCAATACTTGATCAAAGTCAATATTTCACTAAATTCAAAATATCTTTTTCAAAATCAACATGTCCCCAAAATCAACACTTTATTTAAGTTAAACTTTCACGAAAGTCAATTAATGTTTCCAACGTCAACATTTCACCATAGTCAATATGTGACCAAAGTCAACATTTCACTAAATTCAAAATATCTTTTTCAGTGTACAACAAATTTCCAATGGACATTAAAGAATTATCTTATCTTATCTTATCGTGTCAGCAATTCAACATTTTATATAATTGAAACTTTCACAAAAGTCAATAAATATTTTCAAAGTCACCACTTCATCAAAGTTAATACTCGATCAAAGTCAACATTTCACTAAATTCAAAATATCTTTTTCAAAGTCAACATTTTATCTATGTTAAACTTTCACAAAAGTCAATAAATATTTCCAAAGTCAACATTTCACCAAAGCCAATACTTGATCAAAGGCAATATTTCACTAAACTACAATATCTTTCAAAAGTCAACATGTCCCCAAAGTCAACACTTTATTTAAGTTAAACATACACAAAAGTCAATTCATGTTTCCAACGTAGACATTTCACCATAGTAAAGTTGTGATCAAAGTCAACCTTTCACTAAATTCAAAATATCTTTTTCAAAGTCAACATTTCATATAAGATGAACTTTAACAAAATAGAGCCATGGGGTCTGTAGTTCATCAGGATTTCATTTATGTACTATCTAAGGTTAAATATTTAAGTTATCTCACGTAATACATTGTTTACAAGCAAAAGATTCTTCTTAGATCATTACCCCTGTGACCTAGATTTGGGTAAAACAATTCACCAAATCTACAATTGATAATTCCTAGTGTCAAAGGACTCTGCACACAACATTTCAGCTTTCTAGACAACAGAATATGAACATAGGTTCTAAAGTTGTGACCCCCTGTGACCCCATTTGGGGTCATGGGGTCACAGAAATCTACAATTTAGAATCCCCATTGACCAAGGAGCCTGCACACAACTTTTCAGCTATCTACACCTATTGGAAGTTGAGAAGAAGATGAAAATAGGTTTTTAAGGTTTTGTCCCTCTGACCCCATTTGGGATCATGCGGTCAAGAAATCTACAATTTAGGATCCACATTAGCCAAGGAGTCTGCACACAACTTTTTAGCTCTCCTGGCCTTTTGGAACTTGAGAAGAAGATGAAAATAGGTTTTTAAGGATGTGATCCCTGTGAACCCTTTAGGGGTCATTGGGGTCTCGAAATATGTTATTTAGAATCCCCTTCAACCAAGGAGTCTGTACATAAAATGTCAGCTCTCCGGAGTCACTTGTTCTGGAGAAGAAGTTGAAAATAGCTTTTTAGGTTATGTCCCCTGTGACCCGCATTTGGGGTCACAGGGTCACCAAATCTACAATTTAGAATCCCCTTCAGCCAAGGAGTCTGTACATAAAATTTCAGCTCTCTAGAGTCATTGTTCTGGAGAAGAAGTCGAAAAAGCGAAAAGTTTACAGACGGACGGACGGACGGACGGACGCCATGCCATGCCATAAGCCCATCGGACCTTTCAAGCCTGATGAGCTAAAAAGTCAATAAATATTTTCAAATTCAACATTTAACCAAAGTCAATACTTGATCAAAGTCAATATTTCACTAAATTCAAAATATCTTTTTCAAAATCAACATGTCCCCAAAATCAACACTTTATTTAAGTTAAACTTTCACGAAAGTCAATTAATGTTTCCAACGTCAACATTTCACCATAGTCAATATGTGATCAAAGTCAACCTTTCACTAAATTCAGAATATCTTTTTCAAAGTCAACATTTTATTTAAGTTAAACTTTCACAAAGGTGAATAAATATTTTCAAAATCAACATTTCACTAAAGTGAATATCTTACAATTCACAATAAAACTCAAAATATATTTTTAAAAGTCAACATGTCACCAAATTCAATATTCAATAAACTTCCACCAAAGTCAATAAATAATTCCAAAGTCAACATTTCACAACATTATATTTTTTCCAAAGTCAACATTTCACCAAAGTGGTATTTTTTCAAAATCAATATTTCATCTAACTCAATATACACTCTGCAAAAAAAAGAAACGCAAAGGTGAAATATTTCGATATTTATTGGACAGAGTAAACCCTGCATAAATCGAATGTAAATGAATACAAGTGACTGAAAATCGGCACATATTCAATTTCTACGTCTGTAAACACGTTGTCTCCAATACCCTTCTGTGCAAAAGAAACCTCGACTCATCACTTAACCAGACACGTGGCCAGTTCCTCAGGTCCCATGCTCGCACACACCACTGAACACGACGTCGTCGGTGCAGACGTCGTAAAACTGGTCCAACTTTGGGTCGATAAGGACAAATACCTGCTTAACGGAGACGGTTCCTGATGGTCTGAGATGTGATTCGACGTAGTCCGGGTACTTGGTTGACCAAATGAGAGGCAACGGCAAACCGATGATGTAGGTGATATTCGCGGATGAAGCGACCCTCGCGGGAGTAGTCACCCTTTGCCTGCCACTCCTAGGACGGTCTTTCATCGTATTGAAGCGGTTGTAGAGGTCCCATAGCCGAGATATGGTGCTGTGGTGGATGTTGAACCGTCTTGCAACACTAGATTGTGATTCGCCTGCTTCTAAACGACCAATAATTATATTACGATTTTCTGCATTCAACCTTGACATTCGTATAAGTTGTATAAGTCGCCAAATTCTGCAGTGAAATTATCAGTTTTCGTTGGCCTTTTATAGGAAATGTTTCTAATCATGTTTCCTGCAAAATTCACGTGCATTGCGTTTGAATCATTTACTGGATGCACGATTTATGTACTATTTTCAAGTTTCACATATGAAGTTCACAAGGCAATTTTCGTAGATTTTGCATGCTTCACACAACCCATGACACTGGTAATCATATCCAAACATTTACATTATCGAAATTATATTTTGTGAAATTTAAATTCATTCCAACACCTGTGCGTTTCTTTTTCTGCAGAGTGTATATTATCAAATCAACATTTCATTGAAAACTTCACCAAAGTCAATAAAATAGAAATATTATTTCATTAATTCATTATAAGCTAAACTGCCTTCAATGACTAATCCTACCACCCTTTCCCACATAATTCAATTGAAAAAAACATTCACTGGAAAAAAAAATCCATTGGAAAGAAAAATTCTATTGGACAAAATTTATTTTAAAAAATTGAAAAAATATGTAATTTAAACCTACAAATTTCCAAAGAACGTATGTTAGACATTTAAAAAATGAAATTTGTTTGTAAATAATGTTAGTCACGACATCTTTATTGTCATGACAAACTTTGGACACGACCGGATTTCCAAAGATAAACCAGAAACCATTATATTCATTTTATTCACATACAGGTCAATTCATTTTCTTTTTCATCACAATTCCGCTTCATTGCTAGTGAATAGAGGCGAAGGGACGTTACTAATTTCTCATTACTAGAAATGTTTCATTAAAACTTTCCTCATCTTTACATCATTACCCTTGGCAAAAATTGCGTATCAACTGAATTTGCCATGTGCAACTGGTAACAAAGTATAACATCCTTCTGTTTTATTAGCATATTAAGTATTTTTTGACAGCTTGATTTGGAATCGAATTTGAAAGTTAGTTTTCGTCGTTTCAAATAACTTAAGATGTTGTTGTAATATAGTGATATATCACTCTCTTTCTTACAGACCACAAATAACAAGAGATGGCACAGCGTTTCAAGGGGAAAAACGTTGTTTTACTCTGAAGACAGCGAAAAAAGGTTTCTTTTATACAAATTGGTTACAACAACAACACTTTTCCCCGCGGGTTAATTAACTCTTCCAAAAAAGAAACGAAATTTATTTTGATCTGTAAATCGCCGTTTTGCAAAAGAGAATGTTTGTACATGAATAAAAATTAAGACACCGGCAGTAAAAATTAAATAGTCATTTAAGATGAAAAGTTAATTTGCTGTATTAAATTCCTAATAAGCAGAGAGCAAGGTTGTGTTGGGTCAAATATTTGTATATGGTTGATCTGTTGGAGAACGCTTGATCAATGTTGTTATAATGGCATAAATCCAACAGTCGTTTTTGATAGTTGGTCAAACAGTGGGTCGGCCAATATCTGAAAATTCCTTTTTATCCCACCGGTATGTAATACCATGCGATGAAGTCGTCGCCCTGTCCGTTAGTCTGCTGTCCGTCCGTAATCATTTCGTTTCCGGAGCAGTACTCGAACACTGTCATGATATATTTCTGAAACTTTCCATGTAATATATTGCCCACCAAGTGGTGCCTTTTGAAATTTTCAGTTTTCTGAACCTTTTTATTTTACTTTGTTCAGAGACAGGTCTGCTTCCGGAGATCATAATAATCTTCTTGAAACTTGCATATGTATAACCCACTAACTGAAGTAGTAGACATACGATTTTCCGTCAAAGATGTATTTTACAAATTTTGTGGGATCGGTGGGATATGTCATCTTCTGATGACTCTTGTTGTATTAATTCACAAAACTGACCAACTGTTGGGTCAACGTTTTAAATAAAAATTTGTTTTAGCCATCTTTTCTCATTTAATTATTTCTCATTTGAAATAATCACTTGAAAGAAACATTTATTTTGATTTGTATCTTAGTTAAAACATTAGTTGGGACGTGATTATAGATTTAGTAAGCCACAGTAGATACCAAACGTGTTTCGCATAGTTTTATGGAACAGTCGACGATAGAATCATATCTGGAATGGAGGACTTCAATCTTTATGTATTCAATATATTACATGAGTTACATGTATTTGTATACGTTCATTCACAAAATACATTGTTACCCTTTCTAATTAAGGAACATATTACTGATGTTGTTATATCAAATACATGAAAGCGTTAAATAATTTTCTACTGACTCCTTTCCAAGTTCATTGTTACTTGTCATACATGTTTATCAAATGAACCTGTGGTACAGAAAATCACATACATTGACAAGTTGAATTGAAAGAAAAGGCATTTAAATATTGGGTTTCCTTTATTCAAAGTTGAACCTTCATTGGCCCAAAACTGACAAAATATGTTTGACTTTCATACTTTGACTTTTTGAAGGCCATATGTGCTTATTCAAGTTCAAATACTTTTACTTCTGCAGAAACTGAAATTACACGTACTATATACTTGCAATGATTTTAAGCTGCGCGATTCAATACATGTACTTTCATCTCATGCAATATCAAATCATGTGTGAAGAGTAATCGTTCATTCATTATTCATTTTAACCGTCAAATAACGGAGACAATGTCTCGACAGTACTATTGTTAAGACACAATTGTCAAGCGATTTGTTGTACCAACTACCATGACCCTTGACACAGACATTGGTCTAATATGACAACATAACAATACCATATTCAACCTTCGATCAGCAACTTAAACTCAATCATGCACAGAAATAGATCAAGTAATCTGGCGTTGTTATTGCAGTTTTTACTTATATCTGAAGCAATATACTGACTGTTTAGGGTTAAAAAAAAGTTTGTTCAGATGCTCAAAATAAATAAATGCATATGAACTGATATTATATTTCTACATATAAACTGTTTGTTTGACTGTCGGGTTTTTTTTTATCTGTAAAAGTTGGGCTTTATGGCTAAGATAATAATCAGACATAGTTCGCAATCACATGGGACATCAGAGTCTGTATTGTTACATTTGTCCTCAGACAACTGCAGTCCAAACCCTTGTAATCCCAGCAACGGTGGAGCGTGTGTTGTTCATCTGGGAGTAGCACCTCCTTTCGAATGTATCTGCCCTGATAGTGCCACAGGGAACCGTTGTCAATACAGTGAGTTGATATATTTAACCATCATTCAGGTAAAAAAATGTGCAATGCGCAAGACCGAATTTAGTGTTTATATCATTAGCCTTGGACGAATCGAAGCAATTCCGACTTTGTATGTTGGGACTTTTAACTGTTAACTATACAATGTTAGTAATATTTAACTACAAACGACCTATTATTTCAGAATCTTTTGAAACACCGAATTGAGCATACCATTAATACGTCGTGATAAATCTACAATATTTTCGTTCATAAAGTAAACATAAATGTTACTACCGGACAATGAATTCAAATTTTAGTTTTACGAAATCCAACAAAATCATCTTTAGAACCATGTTATTGCATTTTTATTTATATGTATATGTCAATTTTATTTTCATTAGATATTGCATTTAGCTCGTTACACAATAATCTATATATAAGTAAAACTTTGCAATATGTGTCTTTCAGACAATCCCTGCTTGAGTAAGCCTTGTAAAAATGGTGGCGTCTGTGAAGCCGTAGATACGAGTTATGAATGCAAATGTGCAGCTGGATACCAAGGGCAATTATGTGATCCAAGTGAGTTGAACATATATTTACAAATATGTTTTCTTATATTTCGATGGTATAAGTATATTTTTGTCAGATATTAATGCTTATTGTCCAATGACACGCAGGTAATTGTGAAAATGCTGTGAACATATTTTTAGTAAAATAATTGAAGTAATACGTGATCAACAATTAATGTGATTTTAAAGACGTTGATGGTTTTTGTCATTGCATGTCACACTTTTTTAATCGGTTCCCTTTGTTTTATTTTACAGTTACACCAACTACTGAAGTAAGTACATAGAAACTGTTAATGCCATTTTATCGCTATTGTTGAAGAACTACATTTGATTAAAAAGATCAATCAAGTATCATTGGACATATTTATTAAAAACCCACTTCAAAATCACATTGCACTGTTTAAAATCGTAAAATATTGCAATTTCAACAAACATATATGTTCATGTTTTTAAAGCCTGAATTCACGGATCCATCACTGAAGAATGGTGCAACAATTTCTTGCATAGTTGGAAAGAAATGTGTGGTTCCCATCTTTACCAAAGGAACCAGGTAATATTTTTATCTAAATATTCATTTATTAAATGTCACCAGGCTCTAGAACCAAACTGAAGTGACACTGAATTCCACCCGGACAGTGTACACATGCAATAAATAACTAAATATATGGTCAGACAAGGCAAGTGGATATGAAGCAATATCAACAATGTTTATTACAAAATCAACAAATAATCAAAGAATGATCAAACAACAACAAACAGGTATACCGTCAAATAACAGTTAACAGACATTAGCTGACAACTGTCTGCACTCTTTAACCGAATGTCAGCGATGAAGCAATTTATTATGGCGGGAAAAAACAGATATTGTACCGAGACGTGGGAAAAGCGTGGTAATATGTTTATTCATCGCATGAGTAAATATGAATCTAGTTGGAAGTTATCCTCAATCACACATTGAGTTACATAGGGAAATAACACTACAGCGCAAAGTACCTCTAGTAGACACTAAACAATATAACCCACAAACAACCATATCATCCATCCGCCATTCAATATGTATTAAATAATAGGGAAAAGGCTACAGCTCCAGGTCTGGACCTCACTTCCTAAATTAAAAAGCTCCTTCTAAACACAACAAATATACTACATGTATCAACATTACCAAGGGTGTTATATTATCGAGAAATATTGACTGTTTTCGGAAATTACCCTTTTAGTGCCAATATTTTCAGTTTATTTACATTATTAAGATGTTTAATTGTTATTATGATCAAAAACTGGACAATGTTCCGCGGCTGGCGCGCGTCAATTGTTCAAACGTAATTTTGAAAACTTATATGTTACAAACAAAGAGACAGATATTGGTTGATACTGTTCAGTGGAACATATAACTGGGCACCGATCCATAACAGCGAGCGCTTAAATTGCTCATTGATCGCACAATGTAGCGCTCAAGTAGCGCTCAAGTAACGCTTAATCTCTCTTGAACGACACAGTGCAAATCCCGAAGTTTGCTCGCCTTGCTACGTAGCGCTACATTCAACAATCGCGTTCAAGAGAGGTTTAAAAGTAATCGCTAATTGAGCGATTACTTTGAAACCTCTCGTAAAAACGGCCCTTGTATACTTGTAAATTGGGCGCATTGATTCGGCTTCTCATCGTGTATTTAGCAGTTGCTCGAGTTTCATTGAAAGCAAGTTATTGTCAAATATTTAGCGTAAGGGGATACGTATGCAAGTCGAGTGAGATGATTTGGATGTAAATCAGGACAATTGATATCTTTGAATGTAGTAAATCTACATAATGTTTTTAATGAAAAACACGTAGTGTCCCTTAAAAATAGCTATTAAACTACTACTTAATAAGGTCGACCAATGGGCCGACAAATGGGGTTTCAAATTAAATGTGGAAAAAAAACACAAACCAATGCGTCATATCAAATTTCTCGGCCACATCTTTGACGAGCATCTCACTTCACAGCCAACGTGAAAGATTTAATTGGTAGACCACGACCTGTATGGTAAGGACCTAAATGCCCTGCGTGCAATCACCGGCACAGGCTGTGGAGCTAACATATAAACCCTAATATAAATTTATACTTCTCTTATTAGGTAAACTGGCTTATGGCACACTAATACACAATGAATTAAAAAAAACAATTAAACGTCATACAAAACTAGGCATTAAAACTCGCAACACGTACAAAGCAGGGCACATACCTTGAAGCTCTGAAGGCCCTAACTGGTGGAATTTGAAACGGACCAACTTACCACTCATCACAGAACTCCTACACAAGCAAAACATTCCAAAACGCAAACTTGTTTTTACAAACACCCTCTCACTTCTCCCGTCTCTCCTCGCATACAAACCTCAAACATGCAAACATAAACAACATCACACAATTATCCACCACACAACAGTTCATACCGCAGCTACCCATCCCAAGCGTCAACCTACATCTCACAACACTCATCAACAAACGAAATCCACTACAAGCCGAAAACACAACACTACAGACAGGAAAACTGGCACAACTGATGCCAAATATGGACAGACGGATCGAAAGATCCCGAGTCATGCACAAGCTTGGGGATTCACCTGCATCAAACCCTGCAAGCAACACAGGCACACTGGCTATCAAATAACCAATCCGTCTTTACGGCAGAAGTCATGGCTATTTTAGTATCATTAACATAACAAAATACTCTGATATTCCGTTTCACTCAGTGGGCTTGAGGCATGCCGGCACTCAATCACTGCGCAGGTATCATCTCGCATCCCACACCAACGACCCACTCAACCTACAGGGCAACTTATGGGTAGCTGACCATGTCGGAGTCTTCGACAACGAAATGACCTACCAAGCAGCTAAACAAGCATTAAAACTCAATAATATGACACTGTCATCTTCCGCTCTAAAACAAGAGACTAAAACATTATATTAAAACCTGGTTGCATTTTGGATAACACTACGTTCATTAGTACACATTTTTACTATTGAAGGTAGTGTTATCCAAAATGTAACCATGTTATAATTGTTCACTATCTAAATGACATGTATTTCGAATATAATAAAACCACATATATGGCAACAACAATACACCAAATCAAAAACATCTCTCCACACTAAAACCTTACTACCCAAACCTCTATCAAAATTTAAAACATACCACAAAAACAAAAACATAGTTAGGGCAATCACCAACCTTCAAACAGGGCAAATCAAACGCAGCCATACACCCATCATGCCGTCACTACAAACATCCCGGTCTAATTACACAGTCACATACTCACACAATGCACCCACTACACAACATAACGCAACCAATTACAACTACGTACAACACTCCAACAACAAAACATAAACCCCGGCAACATTCAACATCTACTCACAAACTATTCTACAATTTTCAAAGCTCTTGCCACCTGCATAACTTGTGGAACTGGGTTTCATTGAGTTAACCATGTAATGACCCTACCAAAAGTTACAGTAGTTATACCTGTACATCATCTACATTTTTTATATGTGTTCAGTGACATGTATCCTCTATAATTAATCCATGGTCATGACGTCACTCTATTGTGTTATCAGTTGATTATTATTTAGGAATCTTCTGGTCATTGACTGTGGAGGGGTGTTAGGTTTAGACATTATCAGTAATGGCTAATCGAGTATATTTATTCGAGACTGATGTTTTTTGTCCTGGTGGATCTGAACAGGATCTAAAAATATCTCTCAACTAGACGAATTAATTGTTGTAATGCAAGAACCTGGATTCGAACATGCAACCCTTCGCTTGGTAGTCAGTTGCATCGCTTCTAGCCATAAGGCCACATGACTCTGTAAGAAAACTTTGGATTGTTTGTCAGTAAGAGTCCCGCGATCTATTCAAGACTTGTAACGCACGGAAGGCATGGAAAAGCAAAGTTTAGCTGTCAATCACATCGCTTCGCGCGACAGTTTTGCGCTGCAAGTGCGTGGAAGAATCCATTTCATGAGGGTCGCAGCTACTTGTACCATTTCCGATGAATGAGCGCCGACATTTGCATAATTGATTTTGGTGTCCCATAATTAATATTTATCACATATGCATGTTTCGTGACGTCATACATGGATTAAGATGGAGAATGCATTCGGAGCAGTGGATTCGTTAAACTAATCAACTAGCCCCTTCGGGGCTCGTTTATTACTTTTACAATTCCACAGCTCCTCGTGCTTTCTCCATTACATAATCAACTACAGTTTACCAGTTGACATGAGCCCAGTGACCTGTATCCTTTATAAATAATCAACTACAGTTTACCAGTTAACATGAGCCCAGTGACCTGTATCCTTTATAAATAATCAACTACAGTTTACCAGTTAACATGAGCCCAGTGACATGTATCCTTTATAAATAATCAACTACAGTTTACCAGTTAACATGAGCCCAGTGACATGTATCCTTTATAAATAATCAACTACAGTTTACCAGTTAACATGAGCCCAGTGACATGTATCCTTTATAAATAATCAACTACAGTTTACCAGTGGACATGAGCCCAGTGACATGTATCCTTTATTAATAATCAACTACAGTTTACCAGTTAACATGAGCCCAGTGACATGTATCCTTTATAAATAATCAACTACAGTTTACCAGTTAACATGAGCCCAGTGACATGTATCCTTTATAAATAATCAACTACAGTTTACCAGTTAACATGAGCCCAGTGACATGTATCCTTTATTAATAATCAACTACAGTTTACCAGTTAACATGAGCCCAGTGACATGTATCCTTTATAAATAATCAACTACAGTTTACCAGTTAACATGAGCCCAGTGACATGTATCCTTTATAAATAATCAACTACAGTTTACCAGTTGACATGAGCCCAGTGACATGTATCCTTTATAAATAATCAACTACAGTTTACCAGTTAACATGAGCCCAGTGACATGTATCCTTTATAAATAATCAACTACAGTTTACCAGTTAACATGAGCCCAGTGACATGTATCCTTTATAAATAATCAACTACAGTTTACCAGTTAACATGAGCCAAGTGACATGTATCCTTTATAAATAATCAACTACAGTTTACCAGTTAACATGAGCCCAGTGACATGTATCCTTTATAAATAATCAACTACAGTTTACCAGTTAACATGAGCCAAGTGACATGTATCCTTTATAAATAATCAACTACAGTTTACCAGTTAACATGAGCCCAGTGACATGTATCCTTTATTAATAATCAACTACAGTTTACCAGTGGACATGAGCCCAGTGACATGTATCCTTTATTAATAATCAACTACAGTTTACCAGTTAACATGAGCCCAGTGACATGTATCCTTTATAAATAATCAACTACAGTTTACCAGTTAACATGAGCCCAGTGACATGTATCCTTTATAAATAATCAACTACAGTTTACCAGTGGACATGAGCCCAGTGACATGTATCCTTTATTAATAATCAACTACAGTTTACCAGTTAACATGAGCCCAGTGACATGTATCCTTTATAAATAATCAACTACAGTTTACCAGTTAACATGAGCCCAGTGACATGTATCCTTTATAAATAATCAACTACAGTTTACCAGTTAACATGAGCCCAGTGACATGTATCCTTTATAAATAATCAACTACAGTTTACCAGTTAACATGAGCCCAGTGACATGTATCCTTTATAAATAATCAACTACAGTTTACCAGTTAACATGAGCCCAGTGACATGTATCCTTTATAAATAATCAACTACAGTTTACCAGTTGACATGAGCCCAGTGACATGTATCCTTTATTAATAATCAACTACAGTTAACCAGTTAACATGAGCCCAGTGACATATAACCTCTATAAATTATCAACTACAGTTTACAAGTTGACATGTGTTCAGTGTATCCTACATGAAAAAATGAGTTACAGGTTTTCAATTGTCTTACTTTGTCGAAAATGAGAATGCCATACCATACTAATATTAAAACCCAATACAAAGGTCCGACATATTGGCTAATATTTTCAGCGCCCAGCTTATTGAGGGTCCTAAAGATGGTGATGTGGACGTCAAACTAACAAAACCCGTCGGGGCGGCAGGACAGAATATCAACGAGGGACAACTTGAAGTTACAGCAAGTACACCAGGAGACAAGAAAGTATGTGTAAAGACACAACCAGGGACTTCTAAAAGGTAAAAAAAATGGTTGATGGAAGAATGCACCAATATAGTGCATGTTTATGATGCATCTATATACGTGGCCCCAAAACTAAATAGACACTGATTTTTAATAACCGCTTGGAATCTGAAGCGGATTTATGTCATATCTCAGTCTGCCCGTCGGTCCGTTCGTCCCGAAAAGAGGCACCTGTTAGCTTTGTTGCAAAATCAACTTCGCTCACAGTTTTATGAATCTTTTATGAGTTTTATGAAACTATGTATCCCCTGTTTTAATACAATTCAAGTATGGTCATATTTTTTTCCTGACCTTGACTATGGTGTATGATACATTTCAAACACTAACCCTGGCCATACCTTTATCGGTCAGCGGGCTATTTCATGATTTATTATTTATGTGTATCCATTCTAAAATGTTATTAGTGATATCCCTATCTAAATATTTAAGATTTATATCACTTGTCACATAACGAATTTCATAAAGAACCAGAACTGCATGACTTTTCCCAATTAGCTGGGAGCATGGCTAACTCTCTGCTTGTTCGATGTTGGTGTTACACTATACAAATTAGAATAACATGCTATCTTATTAAAGGCGCTGTTCTTACTGAAATAAAGTACATGTACTCTCACAAAAAGGTAAATAAGTGTTGCTAGTGAAGAAAGAATACTTTGGATCGATAGAAAGAGTTTTAAAACGAATGTACATTGTTCAGTTAACAATATGAGAAATTTCCCTTCGAGAGGTTATTTTAAGGTGTTCACATTAAAATAGCCGCTCGAAGGTACAACTGAAGTTCAATTGATCTGACTGATACAGCGATACCTAAACACTCAGAGTAGAGTTTTCAATTTGGCACCATACTGGAATGGTCAACCATCTTGCTGTCATACCATAACCATTCATCAATAAATTACTTAGTGAACACAGTATCATCAAAACCATCATCAACAGCAGCATCTCATTTCATGCCACGACAAACACTTATTTTCATGATTCTTCATTTTTAGTTTGTTTTATTGTGAACATGTAATTTGTTATGTGTTGAGGACTGCCTGTTATATTTTCAGTGAACAGATTGTCTGTTATCATATCAAGTCACAAGCTCCAGGTACTATTCGACTTTGACTTCATACACCATATTTAGAATATATGTAAGAATTCAACGTGCATCCAGTCTAATTAAAATCGATCGTGCTCCGACGAATAAAGGTTGCAAAATGTTGCATAAATACCAACTGTTTCGATAGATTCCTCACCTTAGGTTCTGAAGAATGGTTGATTTGGTACATTTGTACCATCGAACAAATTTGTTAAAATTCAGAAAAGAAGTCAACATTATGCGACTGGGAACGGTGGTTCTCTGTATTTACTCCAAGTAACATTTATCGTCATTTATCCGACCATCATGTCAGGCAATGTACTAAATGTTATTTACTTAGTCATTTCCATTTGCTTCAGTATAACAATTTCACAGTAATATACAAAGCATTGCTAAAAGTCTCGAAAATACAAATTGAAAACTTTGAGTTATTTTCGCCAGAGGTAAATAATTCAACTAGGAACATGTTGATTTTTGGAAACATATTGAAATGTCTAATAAGCGTCAGTGATTGTGGGTTTATAAGAAATCAACTTTTGTTTAAATGAAATGTTAATCAATAAACAAAAATCAATTTGAAATTTAAATACGTGTGATTTTATCTATTTTCAGGGGAAATAGCTCTTGGGACTGTGAGTATAAACAGTGTCACATCAGAGTTATCCATGATGGTAGTATTTTGAAGGAAATGCAATCAATGCAAATGCGATGCAAATTCCATAATAAATGATTAATAATTGAATAATTTTCCTATTCTACACAATAAAGAGGACTTAATGTAATTTGTGATTTCATTTGTACATTACGTATAAAGCTACGTGTGTTCTTGAGGGGGATGGGGAAGTTAAACGTAAGTTGTGATTTCATTGGTACACGTATATAAAGTGTGTGTGTTCGTGAGGAGAGGAGGGAATGGGGAGGGTGTGTTTGATGAGAAATGAGCTTCCCTTTAGTATATTGAAGTGCGTGTCGATAAAATGATAAAATGATAAAATGATGAAATGATAAAAATTGCGTATATGCGTGCAGTCATCATGGTACATTCTGAAACTATGGTACTCAGTATTTCGTCACATTTTAGGACCATTTCGACCTGCCAAGTCTCCCTGATGGATCAACACTGAAATGTCCAGAGAAGACCCAGTGCCATGTTTTAATGCACTCAAAACCTGATGGAACCAAATGGTGAGTCAACATCTTGGAAACTGCTAGTTTGTTGATTGTCAGGTCAAAATACAGTTTAACCCCCCCCCCCCCCCCCCCCCCAACCCCACTCGTACATATGTAATAGCGATGCCAATTCTAGTCTATTCTATTTATTTGATATATGTTATTACTTCTTCATTGGACTGATTAAAATGACTTGATTGATGTTATATATTGTAAACTTGAATGTTTAAATTTAGAAGAAAAAATATATCCCGGCTAAGGATTAATTCAATCAATAATAATCTATAAATCTATAATACATTTAAACATTGTATCCCAAATATTCCATCTTTGATAAACGGATTACAAAGAATTCAAGACATTCAGTAGTCATATATAATGAATACATTTGGAGCTTTAAATAGCACGACTTTGGATATCCCTACTACTAGCCTAAGTACTTGAAAAGACCTATACACTGGTGGAAATTAGCTCAACGTATAACATTAAGTCAAAACAATATGACGCTTACTATCTTCTATGATATATCAAATCAAATAACGTTACTTCATGCCAGAGACCAACTCATTTTCAATCCCCGGGTGAAACCCCTAGGGGATTAGTGTCGTGGCGCAGCCCGTCTATCCGTCCGTCCGTCCCGAAAACGGTACTTGTGTTCTGAAATCAACTCTTCCAATAGTTTGACCAATCTGAAACTTTACACATGCTTTTGATATACATCGGTGATACGCATGTGCGTTTTTGGGAGAGATCGAATTAATTTTTTCAGAGTTATTGCCCTTGACTTAGAGCGCTCGCGGCTTTCAAATTTCTGACTGACAGTACCTGTGTTCTGAAATCAACTCCTCCCACAGTTTTTAGTCAGTCTTTCTGAAACTTTACATATGCTTTTCGATATCATCGGTTATACGCATGTGTTTTTTTTGGACCGATCGGATTAACATTTAAGAGTTGTGGCCCTTGACTTAGAGCGCTCGGCTTTCCAACTTCAGACTGACAGGACCTGTGTTCTGATATCAACTCCTCAATCAGTTGTCCACCAATCTTTCTGAAACTTTACACCTGCTTTGGATATACATCGGTGATACGCATGTGTTGCCCTCGACTTAGAGCGCTCAAATTTCAGATTTCAGACTGGCAGTAACTTTTAATTCGTCAGCATTTGAAATGTAATATTTTCAATGTGACACACTAAGGTTATAAACTTTGACCTTGTGACCGTGACCTTGTTGTAGGATCAATTTTATGAAAAACTTAACCATGGCCATAATTTGTTAATGATTGGTGTTAGGCCATCGATATGCTTATTTAAAAAAAAGTTTATTACCCTTAAATTTAAACTGCTTATTTGGAGGATAAGGACTCCTGTTTCATACATGTATACATAATACATTGTTTTCCTATATTGGTCAAGTTTCCCTACCTGATAAAATGACGATAACTGTGTCGTACTACTGAACTTTTATTTAATTCTTTACCTTTTCAGCCCCCAAGTTATGGAAGATCAAGTTGGGGAAATTTCCTACCACATTTTCTCGACAAAACTGGAAGCAAACTCGTGTGTAACCGACGTGGTTATGGAACCAACCTCTGCTACAGGCCTTCAGAACTTCTGTCTAAAAGCAAGGTTAGCAAGAAAAATAGGATATGTTACTGAAGCTCGTCATGTCAATATTAATATACTTATATATCTGATACATTCAAGTAACTTTAATTGTAACCCTTTATTCGTTTCACAGTAGTGTTATGCTGCAATTAATATAGTGAAATAAATACAATCTTTTTAAACTGAGAATTCAATGGTTTCTTTTCCAACTGGTAACACAAATCTCCATTGTGTTGCATGTTTCAACATCAGTTCAAACACAGGCGAAGCAAAGTCATTTGCAGACCAATCTCGTCATACCTTAAGAGATCGCCGTCGAAATATTTCGTTTTCACCTTCGGAATATTCTGGAAAGGGTGCTTCTCGTGATTTTGTTTGTCCTAAGCTTCTCGTCCCACAGCCGAACGAGATGGTATCCTGATAAAGGCAGTATTTTTAAAGCGCGTGTTCCTTGTTAGAGGGATTGATTATAATGAAAATTGAAAAGAATCCTGAAAGGTTTAAACAACCAAAATATTACATATATGTCATGAAAAAAAATACGTCACTTACAGACAGTTCAGTTTTTTAGGTTATCTATGAAATTCAGCAACGTTTAGAGTGAGATTTGAGATTTGGTATGGTCTCAAAATGAGATCTGAATTAAGAGTATAAAGCCATCACGAACTGATCGCTGTTAACCCAATAGAAAAGTTGTCTATGTGGTTCCCACATATATACTTGTATTAATGTGTTGCAGAGATAAAGACTTGCCCAGATGTTTCAAAGTTGACCCTGATACATCAAGTAAGAACACATGTAACATGATGAATGTATATATCTGATCAATAAATATTTAATCATTTACCATTCAAGAATGGTCATTATTTACAAGTTGATTTCCTTTCACTTGAATCGTTGCAAATTATAAGATTATATATACCAATCCAACATGCATGTGTTAACGTTCTTTCCACGTTTTTAAGTGCTGCTACATTCAATCTCGTTCATCACTCGTACAAGCGTTAAGTTCGATCTAAATAAGATGTATCTACATTATGCCCATTTGATTTTCCGAAGACGCTCCTGACATGTTACAGTGCATTCAAAGTATTATGGCGAATGTTTCCCCGTCTGCTTTGATTTCCAATATAATAAAGTAACATAAACATTTTCTCATTGTTCCAATGTGTCACATCTTAGAAAACCCACAAAGATAATTGTGAATCAACGAATCAGCCCATATTTTCAAAGCTCTCTTAGCGCTAAGACAGTCGTACTTGTCATACATTAAAGGAATATTCCAGCGTAATTTCAAATTATTTCCCATAAAAGATTGAGTTATCAGGTATTTTCTCACAAAATATGTTTGTATTTGGTCAATGGGTTAAATAATAACATCACATATAAACCGTCACTTTGGCTCGACGTGGGGGCCGCCATCTTTCTTGAAAATCTGCGGTAAATGACACACCAACGATTGTAAACTCCGTACATCATTGTGCGGTAGAGTTTGTACAATAAACTAGACTCACTGTCTGTTTGCGCTGCGCACTTGTCATCGTGTGATGTGAATACGACTGATTAAAACCCCGTAGTGACAATAAAATACAGGGAAATTCGATCATGGCCCTGAAAACATCATGTTTTATATTCCATCAGTTCTTCAAGGCTGTTTGTTTGAATGAAACATTCACATAACACGTAAGTCTTGTTCGCGCATGCGCATTGTTGAGTCAAGCACCATGACTAAGAAAATTAGCCAGTTACAAATCAAATAATATTTCCAGATATCTTAATGGATATTAAATTGGTAATGGATTAGTAAATTTATCAACTAGGCCTACTTGAGGTGCAATGAAATGTTTGTCAACGTCGAGAAAGAATTTTTGACACTCGTTTTATTTACATTCTTTGACCCGCAGTTTGTGATTTTAAATACCTGAATATACAATTATTTTTGACTCATTGAGCAATTTATTTTTAGACAGAACCCCGTTTTGACTATTTATCAAATAATAAACCTTTCCTAAATAGAATAAAATAATGATAAAATTTATAGTTGAGTAATTTTTTGTTTAGGTTTATAAAATTGTTTGTTATACATAAATAATTGAACCTGCTTCAAGTAACTGTACTTCAATTAGTATATATCTGTAATTAATTCAAAATACACAATTTCACACTAACATATGTGTATTTAATTTGTAACTTGTAACGATCGATTCTTATTTTATTTCAGGATTTTCAAAATGCGTTGTAAATAGTCATATTGTTTAAATTACAATTATAATATAAAAAACGTAACCACATAATTTTCAATCACAATGCAATGTCGAGTGTAGGTGACTTCGTAGGATCCGGTTCGTAGGATAATTTTTCGGTGAATTCGTAGGAGGTTTTTTGTTTTTAAAATGCTGGATGATCGGCAATGTTAATTTATTTTGATTATATATTTAATTTGTTTTTTTAATAAATAAAGTAATCTGGTAAGAATGAAATTTATTCATTGTAACAATTATATCAGCAGTGATTTGACGATTAAAACATGTCGCTGAAGATGAGAAGATTAATTTATTTTTATCAGTGAACTAAGAATAAGATTACGTGACATATAATCCTCCCACGAATTCACCGAAATATCCTCCTACGAACTGGCATGGACTGTTTAATAATGTTAATTAATCCCTAAAATATATAATCTGTCGTTAAAATGAAATACCTGGATAATTCTGCAGACGAATGTATATTTCTAAAATTTCACTTGCACATAATACAATGCGGGAACCAGTGATTTCGTAGGAGAGACCTATCGTGGTTTCTTTGGAGTGTCATAATGTGTTTGTTAATTAAGTAATTAATACCTTAACACTATTAACGCTGAGCAATTGAATAATTTGAAATACTGATTGATATTTATAATAATATGGCTTAATATACTTTATTCTATAAATATGATATAATGGACATTTAGGTATGAAATGAAATTCATCTTCGATATCGTCTTTACACATTTGGCATTTACGACTTGCATAATCTAAATGTTGGTATCTGCCGGTTTCTACCGCTAAATTATGGGAGCTAAGTCTAACTCAGGGTAGGGTGAGATGTGTTTATTGTCCTTTACTTTGTTGGCTACTTACCGTTTTCATCTTCACCGGCATCTGCTAATCTTCCAATCGTTGCTCATATGCGTTAAACTGTTTACACATGACATCATACTTACCCGATTATTTTTGTTATTGATACAAACACAAAATGGGTAAACACTGCCGATCATTTGGCATACTCTGTTCGAAACTCTCCCAGGAAATCACCGAAACTTACCAGAACTCACGGTAATGTTTACATATTCAGCTGTCATCCATTTCCCAAATTATACTTTAAACTGAAAATGCTAATTACAAATGTTATTACTAATATTTTTTCCTCATATTGATAATTGATATTATATCCTAAATATTGTTAACAAGATATTTCTTGCTTCACTGATTCATTTCAATAAGACAATTCATTAGAATTTGACTAAACTTATTATCTTCACGAAAATCCATAACAATAAGAAAATGATCATAATTTATATCAATTGAAATAATCAGTTCTAATAGTAGACTAATGCCGAAATTATAAATCCTAAAACAATCGTACAATGTACCACTTACAACCACTACAATAATTCGTAATCAAATTGGTCTCGTACGAACAGTGATATAAATTTTAATGGAATAAAATAAATTCATAATAACTAAGTTTCAGATCAATGAAACATATTACGTAATGGAGAATGCATTCGGAGCCGTGGATTCGTTATAAATAATCAACGAGCCCCGAAGGGGCGAGTTGATTATTTTAACGAATCCACGGCTCCGAATGCATTCTCCATCTTAATCCATGTATGACGTCACGAAACATACATATGTGATTATCTTGCATTACAGACAATACATTTCAATTATGTAACCTAAAAAAAATATTATTTTGCAAATTTCGGTGCCCATTCATCGGATATCGTACACGTAGCTTCGACCCTTATGAAATGGATTCTTCCACGCACGTGCATGGCGCAAATCTTCCACGCAAAGCGATTTGACTGACAGCCGAACTCCTGCATTTCATGTGTTTCAGCACGATCCCCATGCGTTTCACACTTTACCAGTTTTGTTTAGAATGCAAGGATCTTACTGACAAACAATCAAATGATTACCAACAGGCCTGGTAGTCTAATAGGTTAGGGCGCTCATAACAGACGAAGGGTTACATGTTCGATTCCCGGGTCAGACATTACAAAAATAATAAGATATTTTAAGATTCTTATCAGATATACTAAGACAAAATACATCATTCTTGAACAAATTACTTTGTGAGCCATTACGAAAATGTCAAAACCTGACACCCCTCCTGACTGGATAAGTCAATGACCAGTAGATTCTTAAAAATAATCGACTGTTAACACAATAGAGTGACGTCATCACCATGGATTAAACGTTCAGAATAAAATACACAAAGAAAGAAAGCCAAGTTCTGGTCGAATCAAATATATCTTAACGCGTACATACGAATTATGTTTTGATTACGAACTTGTCACAATACACTGAGGCTTCGCTTAGTTTAGGATTCGCTCTGACTTGCAAACGAAATATCGTTACGAAAATCAATGTAATTACTACTAATAAAGTTAATTTCCGTAACATATGTGTTATTTTATTATTGAATTTATATCAACAATGGTATTTCAGAAGTTATCTAAATTTAAATACTTATGAAAAGGTCTAGATTTTTTTTTCAAAATTTTGAAAATGTTCAAACCTCGCGTCGCCCGAACTTGAACAGCTGACAACAGTTGCACATCTTAATTGTCCAAGCATATATTCCCGATTTTGTGCAGCAATCTACTGTTAAAAATCTTATATTTATTTGATCTGGGGATCGTAAGTTATTACTTTTGAGCAGCGGGGGCGATCATATCCCGGTCCTTACGGTTTTTAAAAAAACATGCATGACAGGCCCGCACCACTCGCCATTGATAACAGCGGCGTCCCCTATTTTCGTGGTATGTCTTTCATAGCGTATTCTCGTCGTTTCACGCTCTCGTTCTGGCAACATGGCGGCGCCCTGTGAGTCCGATAATTGCGGTTTTTTTCTCTGTTTGAATTTTTATTACAGAAGTTGCAATGTACCTAAAAAAATATTGGATAGGATGTATAGCTAGCCCAACAAACATTCTTTTATTAGCTTTATTTTCATTTTGCGATGGAATATTCCTTTAACATTGGCTTACGACTATCTTAGCACTATGACAGCTTTGGAAATATGGGCCCTGGTCTCTTGTTTTAGAACCTTGTGAGACAAGATCATGTGACGGAAGTGGTAGTTGTATTGTTGAGTCTGACCACAGCGCAGCGTGTGTATGTGATGAAACACATAGGGGAGACTCGTGTCAAAATCGTAAGTATACACGGATTTTGCTTAAACGTATTATGAACTTTTAAATTTCAGAAATAATAACATTGTAAAATCCTTTACAGCATGTGTATTTGGAAAATACACTAAGGGGCAGTTGTTGTTGGTATCGTTCATTCACGATATTCCTTAGGTAAGCATGGAAGTACTGTACAGGTTATGTTAACTTTTCTCTGTGACATGAGGATCGATGTTAAAAAAACTAAAATAAATTTTCATTTGATTAATGCAATAATAAATTAATGAAATAAGCAGTGACTGCTATCTACGATATCGATGAGGCATGAAATACTAATAGATACTGTGCATCGGGGTTATCATGAATTCAACATACATGTAGTTCATTGTACTGCAACGTGAATAAATAGTCTTACAGCTGTATGCCGTTCATATTTAAGTCATTTCCCCATGCTTTCATGGCATGAGGGGTACCTTAACAAACTCTAAACAAGCGATTTAAAAATACGTTATCTGGAGCTAAATAACGTTTTAATAATCCGTACTAAATTAGACTGGTTTCATTTCATTTTTCATTATATATTACACTATCTAGGAGATGTATATGCACAAAACACGGCTTATGCCTCTCGGTACTTTTTAAAGGAACATTCCTCTTCTAGAAAAAAGCTCTCCGGGTTATCCGAAATATCTGTTTATACCGTCCCCTAACGAAATCGTAAATACTACACTGTACTATTGATAGCACGTTTACATGGTCTCTCGAGCAAAGTTATAACTGCTTTGAGAAAGAAGGAAGGTTTTTTTTTAGTAATGTTTTTCATAACCCGCAAGGTCTTAATTTTGTTCTTTTCGCTTCAGATGCCCCGTGCAAGTCATCACCATGCAAAAACAGTGCTGTGTGTGAAGAAGTCAGTGGGACGTATACATGTCACTGCTCTGTCGGTTACAAAGACACACTCTGTGATAAAAGTAATAAAGTTTGTAAAAATGTATTTAAATTTGATATATTTGTAGTGTCATTGCTATGCCCCTTGTATATACAATGGACGGATTCGAGGTGGAATGTATATGAAGTAATTTAGTTGGGATGACATTATTTTACTTTTCTAATCAGATATCTAATGTAAATACTTAGATTTAGCTTATTCTGTTCAAACTTAAAACTAAATTATAACCGATTTAACTTCATTCCTATATTGAAAAAGACATAAATACCATATCGATTCTAAATTTTTTGCTACATTTCAGCGACCGACGTTCCCTCGAACTCGAAGGTAATTTATTCATAAGGATTTTATTTTCTTAAACTGGTTGTATTTCTGTATTTCCTTTATATACACCTTGGAACAAGTTTAGCACCACCACGTTTATTCACCACAAAAGTTGTCTGATGTGAGAGAAAACAAATTTCTGTATAACTTATCGTATGATACATGTATGTTAGAATCGTTATCTAGCAGTTAAATATTCACAATTTCATTCACATAACGTTTCACTACTTAAGTCGTTGTGCTTTGATGTCCAAACCACTTTTAGTTACACTGAGAAATGAAATTCAATACTGGTTCTCGTAGTGTGATTAAGCCCATTCTTTCAAGAGGATTGGTCATACCTTTCGTGACTGCCTTTTAACAAAAGTTATGTGTTACATTAATTGCACCTTCAAAATCACAGATTTAGGAAAAGGGCACATTTAATTAAACTTGCCTAATGACGAAATATGGTCAGCATTAACTGTAATGACCCCTCCACAGGACATAGAAGTGTATATATTATCGGGTTGAACTCAAAAGAATGCCATTGCAGTTTCAAACATTGTTGGAATAGTTTGAAAAAAAGAATCGAATTTCAACAACAAGTCTTTGAAGGGCATTTAGAAATGACTTTCATAAAAATATGATAGCAACTTTTTTAATGTGAGTTAGTTTCGGAGTATATACTCACTCCTTCATCAGGTGGAATTTGCAATTTTAATCTTCCTGATTGAGTTTCCTCACTATCTTTTTGTTTATTTTATAAATGTATCCCATGTTTTTATTTCCCTATTTTGCATGATGAAAGTTGTTTTGATGTGTGATGGTCAACTTGGTAAACACATTGGTGTTTTTGACAACTTAAACTTAAATTAATCACATGGGTTCGACATTAGTTATTTTTGGATTTTTTAAAATTTTAATTTCTTAAATGTCAACATGAATAACTTGTCTTTGAAAAAAATAGTCACACAATCTATTGTTTTGAGGTTGTGAGAGATAAATCCAGTCAAATTAGCGTAAGATATCCACAGCATCACATTTCAATTTTAAATATAGGGGCTGCTTTACATTTTCCCAGGTGTATATATACTGAGCAACAAAGTTAAGGACCATTGGATTTTCCCCATATCTTGAAAATGTGTGTCATGAAAAGCAGATGATGAATAATATTCTGGTGAAAATGAAGCAAAAATTAGCATTCTAATTTTTAATCAGATATCGGAATCGCAATTTTGTTAATCCTCTGAAACTGGATCAACTGAATGCCCACTTTGTACATTAATTACGGCTAAATAATGTCTTGAAAACCTGAGGAAAGGTTCTGAAATATGGAATATGATGCCAGTCATCAACAAGGGCGTTAGCGAGATCGTTTAGGTTTGTTGTTGACACAGAACATTTTGAAATGTGACATTCAAGCCGTGGTGGCATAATGGGGCTAAAATTGCAAAATTCCAACATCGAAAAATAATGTCAAAATAAATGGTCCTTAACATTATTTTAATATATTATGAAATCTTCTAACGAAAATTTGTGTAAATTTTGAATAATCCGTCTAGAAGCTCTTTTGCATATATTTAAATTTTATTTTTTTATTACAGCCATCATTTACAAATGCTATACTTTCAACTGGATCAACGTTCAACTGTGTCAAAAACCAAGTGTGCAAAATACCGATTTCAATTGCAAAACCAGATGCGTAAGTATAATATAACTTTTCGTATGTCGTTTTCAGGATTGAGAGAATTACTATTTTGAACAAACGGAACTATGGTTTTGAAATGACTTACGCATTTTATCATATAATGTATAGCAATTTTTTAAAGGGACAGTAGCACGTTTTTTTGAAATTTGATTTTTTCCAATTTCCATTTTATAATGATAGTTTGTGTCATATATATCTACTTTAGAGGGTAAAACGTCTTATTACACAAACCAATTATCCGTTGTGGTAATAACGGTGTTGCGTATAAAGCAAAATATACATGGCGGCCATTTTATTGTGAACACATTTTACTTTTTTCAAATGACAAAAACAAATCACATGGCTTAAGGGAACCATGTAAACTGTTTTTAAAACTTCATTTTCCGAAGAGAGAAGGGTGATTTACTTTTAGTGACATTATTTTTCAAATACATTTCATCAACTTGAGCGAAAAAACGTGCTACTGCCCCTTTATACAACAGACACAACTGAAAAATACGTTGTTCTCTGCTTCCAGTCCCAGACCAGTACTAGAAGCCGGTCCCCATGATAACGGAGTGACGGTCCATGTCCCTGATCAGCCCTCCAAGGACACCGACGTTCCTGGACGTAGTGACCTCTACAAAGGTCATGTTGACGTCACGCCGTCCGAAAGTGGTGATAAGAAAGTGTGTGTGAATACTGGCCACACGTCTGGAACAGGAGGGAGGTATGACCATACCTTATTACTTATTACCAACTTATTACTTATATCTACTCGACTGATGATTAATTCACATATATTGGGACACGTATGTCTTTGATTAGTTTATAAAGTCGACTGATAAATAATATTTATCCCAAGTAAATTGTCCGTATACGTTATAATGAAAAACAATTCCTTTTTAAGTTCTTAAAGGTACATAAAATCATATATCGACTGCTTCAATTATAGAGAGGTGTCACAATAATTATTCTGTATGTATGTAAAGCCACATCATGTTTCATAAACCCAATTCTATTTCTTTTCAGTAATCATGATGATACTGTATGCTACCATTTGCATGTCACCGAAACAGGTAAGTCGTCATTGCGTGGTCCAAAATATAAATTTACGTTCTCTTTACTTTTGCATGGTTATGTTCATGTATAACTTTGTGTTGAGCTAATATTTATTATTTGTATCATAATTTGTTTCAGGATCGACCCCAACAGTAAGTTCATATTTCAATTATCACTTACAGTCAATTTTGAGGTACGTCTAACAAAGTTGATGTAATATGAAATAAAGCCTTCATGGCTTCAATAATGATTTCATACAAGATAGAATAATGAAACATTCTATACAACTTTCCTATCACATCTCACATCTTAGGGTATATTTGATAATCTGCGTTGCGTATGTTGATTATTTTCCACAATCTACAGGACAGCTTCGTAGATCCAACTCCTGCAGGGAATAGTGAAATAAGCTGTATTCCTACTGAAGATTGCCATGTCCTTGTTCACTCCAAACCTACGGATGGTGGCGAATGGTACGTTCAACCACATGGTGAAATATATAACATCCATTGTCATGAATATCGAGTGTACGCTAAAGGAATATTAGTATTGCTTTGCAGCTATTTTGCTTGCGATTTCCAAAAAGAGAAACACTACTCCTTTTGGGGATAGAGTCGTTGACCCCGTATGTCCGCCCGTCCGTCATTATATCGTTTCCGGGGCAGAACTCGAAATGCTTTAGGCCTACTTAGCTTACCGACACTTGGTATGTTGACCATCAGATGCAGTTGTGCCTTTTGGAGGTTTCATCTTTCTGGATTTTTTTTCAATTTAGCGCTTTCCACGGAAACGCAACTTCGAAATTTCTTTCCGGAGCAAAACTCGAAAACCGTTAGGCCAAGCTTTGCAAACTTGGATTGTTTACTTATCATCACGTGTAGTTGTATACATGTAGAACTTGATATCTGCCGGGCCCAACTTTAAATTAAAATTAAAGTATTATGTTTACTTACGAGACTTCTACACTATTTAAGTTATTGCTCAATTAGATGTACAGCATGCTGGACAATCATAACAAGTTACTAATTAAAAGGCTACCTAGAAAGGAGATATGTTAATGGTTCTTGCTTTTCATAGCGTTATCATGTTTGAAGTCATGGAAAATTATTCATACACTAATTTTAAGTACATGCTGTTAAAAACCGAGCATTCTACTTATGTGGGGCCAGGGGATAAGCCATCTCTAACACTGGCTCTTGTTTAATATGAATATGTTTTTAGTTTGTTGAATATTGATCATATAAATGTCTTAATAATATTTGGATTGGAGATTCATTTTAGTCCTCAACTGAAACCTTTCTTACCAGCTTAACCTGTTTCTCCCTCAATCTAGCTTGGTACCTTTTGATGTTGATTTTTTGTTGCAGAATAATCTCCTCAATAAATAGTGCCCCTTTCTTATTTCTAATTAACATTAGTCCCCAGGTAGAAGCATCCAGTGGCAAGGTGAACGTATTCCCTTCAAGAAAAGATGTCACCTTCACTGGGTGCATCACAGACGTCTCTGTCTCGGCCAGTGAACTGACAGGGTCTCCAAAAACTATTTGTCTGAAAGCCAGGTGAGTGCAATTAATATGAAGAACTGCATTGACCATATATACACCATGAGCACACTTTTGAACAATTTTATGAACCACATGGATGACCTCTCCCCCACTCTATCTAACCCCCAATACCCCCTACTCAGACATGTACCACCACCAATATAATATAATGTTACCTGAGTGAATTGTTAATTTGGACCTTTGTATCTTTCAGAAGTGACAAAACAGAACGTTGTTTCACAGTTAAACCCAAACCTTCAACAGGTATGTTGACTTTGGAATGATTAAATTATTATGTTGCTATTCATAAACGCTTTAGCAGTTTCGTTCGAAATAATCTCACCATCTCGTGTATAATACATGTTACTGAAAGTATGAATTATATGTTAAATTAAATACGACTATCAGAATAAATTCAAAAGATAATTTTGTTATTATTTACTTTGTAATTGTGAATATCCCAGTTTGTTCCTTTAATAAATAATGCATCTAATTGTAAAATATATTTCATGTTGGCGCTTATGAAGTGAAATAGAAAGCTTATATACAGGGATCATAAACGAAGATTATGTATTTCATATGCCTGTATTATGTAAGTCAATATCCATCTTGTAATGGCCGATTTTAATTGAGCTGTATAACGTGTTTTTTGACACTTCATCTATTACTATTTAGCTGTAAATGCGATATTTTATGATTGATGATTATCATAATAAGCTGTATTTCAGATCCATGTACAACAAAAGGTTGTGATACTGCAAACGGTGCATGCATACTGGAAAAGGACGATTCAGCCAGCTGTGTTTGTGACCAAGTTTCAACGAAGGCATCGTGCTGTAAGAGTATTTTAAAATACACACATACATTCTAAAAAGTAGCTCTCAGGTACATCAGGTCTGCTAAGGGGTCACATATGCCAAACGTTATAAAAGGTGGTATTTTATCGAGAAGGGTTGACTGTTGCCGAAAATTACCAATGATAGTCTCTTCAGTATAGTGACGATATGATGGTAAACTTAGTGTTTTCTGATCGAAAACCGGACATTGCATTGCCATTGCCGCGCGTTTGTTAGTTAAAGGTATTTTTTAAACCTTATTTACAACAGACAAAATGACAAATGTGGGTTAATAATGTGTGCAGATAAATAGGGCGCGTAGTTTCGGCTTCTGCACATGTATAATGATGTTGTCCGATGATATATTTGGCGACTGGGGATCGATGTGCACGTTGAGTGAAATTATTATACCCCCGCTACGAAGTAAGCGGGGGTATATAGCGGTCATTCCATCCGTCCGTCCGTCCTTCCGTCCGGTCAATTTTCTAAAAACCGTCAAAGGTACATCAACCAAACTTTGTACAGTTGTTAACCATGTTCTTCTGATCGCGCACAGACAATTTTCAATTTTCTGAGATTTAAATTGTTTGTTGTTTCCATGGAAACGTCACTTTTTGGACTTAGTTTTATTGTGTTCAATGGGGACAAGTTTCCTCAGATACTGTTCAACCTAGGTGAATGAAATTTTGGTTGTGAGTACTCATGACCATAATCTTTATCGAGTTCGAAAACCAGTTCCGAAATAATATGTTTTACGGAGTTATGGCCCTTGAATCCGAAATTGACCTTAGAACCAAAAGAACTGTGATGCTCCAATGGGGACAAGTTTTCTCGGAAACTATTACATCTAGGTGAATGAAATTTAACATGGAGGTAGTCCAGATGATAGTCTTCATCGAGTTCGAAAATCAGTTCCGAAATATTATTTTTTACGGAGTTATGGCCCTTGAATCCGAAATTGAACTTTGAACCAAAAGAACTGTGATGCTCCAATGGGGACAAGTTTTCTCGGAAAGTGTTACATCTAGGTGAATGAAATTTAACATGGAGGTAGTCCAGATGATACTCTTCTTTATGCTTGAAGCTGTTTTTTAAACATAGTAACCTTCAAATATATAATTCTCAATGGACGGATAGCGGAATGCGGGGGTATGTGAACCATGCTCACTTTTTTCTTGTTTGAACTGAAATCAGAACATTTGGTATATTGGCAAGTTTTAAAGTCAAATAAATTAATGTGAAACAAAATGGATGCATATTTAGCACATGTTCTCTTCTCTTGTACAGTTTCACAATTCTTGAACTTCTAAACACAATATACAAACAAATTATCTTCTCGACCAAGATTTATATATAGTACTTTATTACATCCCCGCAACTAATCGGAATTGAACATACAGTTTAGCGCGAAAACCCTTTGTGTTTGATCGAGGTTGAAAGACCTTCTGAAATATTTGTTCACGGAGTTATGGCCCTTGAATCTGAAATTGAACTTACATTAAATGCTAACATTTGGAATACGTTTTCTCGGAAACTATAACACCTGAAACCATTCAAAAAAATTATTTTGGACAATATTATGATGCTTGGATCTGAATTTAAACTTCTGGGTGACGGTTGTACGTGAGCCATACTCACTTTTGTCTTTTGTCTTGTTACTTTTCCATGCTGTTTGAAAGAAAAAAACTCATAAGCTTAGAATTTTTTATAATATGTTTTCAGTATTACAAGATGTTTTAAATACGTTTTTAGCACTAAATAAATGTGACCATGGCGGGAAGGAAGACAGCGCACACGCCTGCCAGTGCAAGCTTGGGTACACTGGAACAACATGTGAAGAAGGTAAGTTTAGTTATCTACATAATAAGATTTTAAGAAAAAATAGCATTTATGTATTATTATCTGTGAATTGAACGATGGATCAATGAACGTGGATCTATCAAATAACAGTAACTAGTGACGTCCTGGATTCATGATTTCGCATTTCGTATAACTTCCTGACATCGCTCAATCCTGAAGCGAAGAGTTGTTAACTGTCGACAAGTAAATGAGCCGAAATACATGTAGGAAACGATCTGTATTTTAATCTTATAATAAGTTTTAAGTGTTTTTATTGAAAAATCATGTTTATTTCAACAAATAAAGTAGAAAGGATCACGACTGGCGTAGTAAATTTGAAATTATTAAAATAATAAGTGCGCTTTTAACTACTCTTTAATTGTTTCAAAAGTACACAAAATATGCGGTACTGTTTTAATCTAATTTAAGAGCAATTTGACAGAAGTGAAGTATTTGATATTCTTCCTTTTCAAAGAAATGATTAACTTATCATGTATCTCATTCAGTTCCAAAGGAAAATCCAGACACCAAGGTAAATATATTTTTAATCCAGTTTCAGAATATATCATGTTTGCAAACAAATCTCTCAGTCTATTGGCAAAAGAATAAAAGTTTAAATTGAAATTGAAATCAACATACTTGTCAGTTAATCTAAATCTGATTCTACAAAATGAACGTCCGATTGTATTGATTATAAAGCAAAATACTTTGTATTTATTTGATCGTTAATATTTTTTAATTCTAATAACAATTTCTTTCTTTCACATAGCCAAAATATGCCGATAACAACATAGCAAATGGTGGAACTATCAAGTGCACGGTTAATGAAAAATGTACATTCCCCGTGTATGCACAAAGTAAAAACGGGTAGGTCCAAAACTATCAGTTATGTATTGGATGTTCAAAGGTTATGATAAGATTGATGATGACGTTGATGAATTGTAAACCTGAATGTATAGACGAATAATTAGCGTTATATAAATACCCTAATTGTTTTGTTTTATTACTTCGTAGGTATATTTCCTATATAAAATGTTGTCTTATTGAGCAACAGCTCCGGAAACAATTTTCAGAAGTGTTTGATATTGAATCCTGGTTTTGAAGAATGTTACGAATTTTCAATGTTTGGAGGTTTCAATGTTAGAAAAATTAAAATAATGAATGTTTTGAATCTCATGATATTGAATATTATAATATTTTGAATATAACAAATGTGAAAAATTTAAGCATAATTCATATGTTTAACATTTTGATTTGAACTTTTAAAAAGTATTCCTAAAGACATGTTTAATTAATATGTGTGTGTTTGTGTGTTTAGTGTATACATATCATAATACATGGTGAACATTGTGACTTTCAGAGGCACAGCACCGACAGTATCCCCAGGAGTTACTTCCCCTGATGTTGACGTTTCCGTGGATGCACACCATGATCTGACGTCATCAACTGGAGTTCCCGGTCTTTTTAGTTCCCCAGTGTCAGTCACAGCAAAAACGGAAGGAACAAGCAAAGTCTGTTTGAAACTTGAACAAGCAGAGTAAGCTCATTATTGTACTTATAAATTATTGCATTTACATTCCATACTATATTACCAGCAATAGTAACTATTGATAATTTCGCGAAACAGTGAGGGTGTAGCAATATCTAGACCCGAGCGTCTTAACTATAATGTTCCATATCTGATGTCATATCGTCGTATAAAGTACATGCATTCAGAAAAAAATACTTTCAAAGGGACTAATTATCATTCTTAAAACGTAATTGCAACCTTATTGACGTCATAGCATTGTTCATGTAACGTCACCATGACCAACAGGCCATGAGATATTTGCCCTAGCGGATTGTATGAAGCTAGAATGTATGAATGTATGAATTCCGATATATTTACCCTCGACTGTAGTAAAGACAATGTGTATTTACATGTATAGTGGCATGTTTGATGTGTAAAATTCATGCAGTTTAATTATATCATAAATTTTGTACAATTTCAGGAACATTTAAATACGAATATCAATTTATAATAATGAATAACTGCACACAATGATGATATGTACGGTACGAAATGAATAAAGTTCTATTATTGCAGTAAAGGTTCAGTGTGCTACAAAATTCAAGTTGATTCCGGTTCAGGCACAACGAGTGCAACGGTAAGCAACAACGTACAATCTACCAAGATACGTTCTGTTTAGTTTAATTTTGATTAAACGAATGATAAAGAAAGTTTTCTTGTAATATTCCATATAATATAATTCAATAACCCGACTACAGTGCTTCGATGTTAAATTTTCCATATTCGATGTACGAATAACCTTATGACTGCAGTTTACACATTGTGACGTATTACATTTCAGCAGTCTTACGCTGGTGTCATATTGCTACTAAGTGCTGCATTTTCTTCCACGAGCAAGTAAACAGAAATAAAACAGTGATTTCTTGATCTGGTCTTCCTTACTCACTATGTGCAATATGTAAAAAAAAAATGTAAGCCGTACATTATATTTAATGTAAAAGTTTGTCATACAATTTCCATTTCTTTCTCAGACAAAATTCAAAGAACCAACACTGCCAGCTGGAAGTTCGATTCTTTGCAAGACAGACGAATGTCATCTTATCGTTCACACCAAACCAGACACAGATTGGTAAAAACGTGTTCATTTTATAAATTCTGATAAGAATATATTCAAACTTTATGACAACTTTATAATGTATATTAATTATGGTTTGGAACATACATATACCAATAAGTTTTACTTACCGTTTTTCAATGATCAGTTATTCCCCCTGATTGTTCAATATTTGGAGAGAATTATATTAAAGATTTATATGTATTGCAGTACGTCTTCATTTTTTGGAGAGAATTATTAACTCTGTTATACTGAATATTAAATATGATCAGTGATCAGTTATTCCCCCTGATGTTTCATTATGTCTGAGAATTATTCACTCAATTACACTGTATATTAAATATGTATGTGATTTTCGGTACCTGTTCAATATTTGGATAGAATTACTTATTCAATTACATTGTATGTTAAATATGTATGTGTATTACAGTACGGTGTCAATATTTTGAGAGAACTATTTACTCTATTACACTGTATATTAAATATGTATGTGTATTGCAGTACGCAAGTGTCCTCAACAAACACCGATGTGACTGCCTTTGAAACAAAACAAGATGGTGCAGAATGCATTACTGACGTCATGTACAAACCAGATTCCACCAGTAAAGATATATGCATCCAAGTAGGGTACGTGGCAAGTCATAGGTTTACGTTGAATTGTTATGATAAAATAAAGACGTTAGATGAGTGTTTTCTGAACAGTTGCTTGCCATACATATTTTTAATTTTATTTTTCAGGGTACCCTCTGATGAAAGATGTTACCATGTTCAGAAGACTCCAAGCACAGGTATATACATAATATAAACGTTTATCATACCATTTTTAAGAATATCGTATAAATGATTTAATGATGATGTACATGAATTGTCAAAATGGGTGACTCTACATGTAATACCAATCCACCACAAATTGATAAAATGGTGCTAATATTCATGTAAAGAATCATGCTTCTTGTTAAATACCAAACCTGATGTTAACGTTATAATAATTGAATACGATTACTTACCAAATAGCAACATTTTATGACAAATGTAAAAGGAAGTATGGTAATTTCTGAAGATAGCAAAAAAAAACATCTTTTTGTTAATGAATAACATGTTTTGGCGTAAATACTAACACTTCTGACACAACCATAACTAATTATACCGCCGCTACGACGTAGTTGGGGATATAAAGCGCTCCTCGTCTCCGTCCGTCAGAAATCGTTTCCAGAGCATATCTCAAAAACTATTTGACTTCAAATTTGGTATGGAAGTAACCCATATGGTGCTGTTGTGCCTTTTAGGGGTCTCAACTCCAATGTCCACATAATTTTTGAAGTTTTGACCAAAAACGGTCAGATTGTTTTACTTTGTCTAGTTTCTGGAAAATATCTCAAACAGTATTTGACTTGGAAACTTCAAACATGGTTTGGAAATAACCTTTATGGTGGTGTTGTACCTTTAAGGGGTCAAAACCCAAAGGTCAAAATAATTTTTGAAATTTTGACCAAAAATGGTCGGATTTTTTTACTTTGTCTCGTTTCCGGAGAATATCTCAAAAACTATTTGACTTTGAAACTTCAAACATGGTTTGGGAATAACCTTTATGAAGCTATTGTGTCCTTTAGCGTTCCGAAGGTCCAAATAATTTTATAAATTTTGTCATTTGTGTTAATTCGTGAGCATCACTAAAAACTTTATAACTTGAAAACTTAAATATGGATGCTGCCTACCTATATGATATTGTTGTGCCTTTCATTGGCTTAAAATCAACGGTTCAAATAATGTTTTGAAATATTTTCATTAAAAACAATTATGTTATTCATTGACATGATTGACTAGAATATATTTTCCATTTTATTTATACTGTATGAAGGCGATCAAACTACAGGCGGGGGTATGTGAGCTGCGCTCACTCTTGCCTTGTTTATCAAATATTAAATACTTTAAAAATCGTTATATTTGGGATAACATTACCTTCAATAATACACCTTCGGGCCGAGTCCCTTGTAAGATTTGAACCCACACTTTCAGAGTAAGGCACCTATCGCGAGCACTGACTGTACCAACAGCTGACCACACGATCACGGGGCTTTTATATTTGATAAACTAGTGTGGTAAAGACACGTTAATATCTCCATTTATTGTCTCTAAAACAATATTTTGGTTTAAAAATAATTAAATAAAATTATGTAAAAGTTACTATGATTTCGTGTGTGCTCTCTTCAGATCCATGTGATACTAACCTGTGTCTCAACGATGGTGCATGTTTAAGCGAGGGAGCTCAGGCAACATGTGTTTGCAAACCAGGATATTCAGGGAACACTTGTGAAACAGGTTTGACTAATATGATCCGGAAGCTTAATGTTCTCACCTAATGAATCTAATTTCTGTTTCTATTCAAAATATGTTACGGGGAATCATATGTATGTTATATCAGTAATCAATTGTATGAAATAAGGACGAGGCCCCTGATTTTAGATTTTGTGACCCCGTGACCCCAAATGGAGTCACAGGGGCCATGACTTTAAAGAAACTATTTTGCTCGAGTACCAAAAGGTCTAGAGACATGAAATATTGTATACAAACTCCTTAGCCAATGGGGATGCTTAATTGTATATTTGGTGACCCCTACCACCCTATTCGGGGTCACGGGTCACAACCTAAAATAACTATTTTCATATTTTTCTTAAGGATGTTCGCTCCTTCCTGTTGAACTTGAAAATTGAAATATGATTAAGTAAAGATTTTTTGTCATTTTTATTTACTTTTATAAAGCAAATGAAATAAAGAAAATGTGACTTTAGAACCTCTTAAAAGTGCTTAAATTTGACTAAAAAGGGAGGTTTTCAGGTATATTTTGTGTCAAAACTTAAAAAATCCCACATTACCATATATATTTTTTCGATTTCGGTAGGGGAACATGAACTTTGTAACATTTCAAAAAAGGAAAAAAAGTTTAATACTAGAAATGTAGTATTTCAAAGTTTTTAGCAGTTTTTTTTTCTTATTTTCCCATAGACTCCCATGTTAAAATTGTTCTTCACCCCACTATCTTACAGGCGTCATGTCTCGAAACCCACACTACCCCCTATTTTTTAATGCTGATTTGTCAATCATATACTTTGATCTTTTAAAAAATATAAGTTAGAAAAAAAATTTAATTCTATAAATTTGAGGAGCGAACATCCTTAAGTACTAAAAATGTGTTATATCTGTGATAAATTCTCCTAAAAAATTTACATTTTTAAATTTATTGAGTTTATTTTTTAAAGCCCGATGAGCTACACAGTCAATGGCTCTATTTTTAAAATACGGTTTAATTATTTCAAGATATTTTAAAAACTTTTTCAGCACTAAATAAATGTGGCAATGGCGGGAAGGAAGACAGCGCACATGACTGCCAGTGCAAGCTTGGGTACACTGGAACAACATGTGAAGAAGGTAAGTGTAGATATCTACATGTACCTTTTACGATTTTAAGAAAAATTAGACTTAATATATAATTGTCGCTGAATTTAATGATGGATCAATGAACGTGGATCTATAAAAAAAACAGTCACTATAGTGACGTCATGGATTCATGATTTCGCATTATGTATAACTTCCTGACAACATTCAAGCGTGAAGCGAAGGGTTGTTAACTGTCGACAAGTAAATGAGCCGAAATACATCTAATATATTAATCTTATAATAAGTTTTTCGTGTTTTTATTGACAAATCATGTTTTTTAGTAGAAAGGATCACGACTGCCGAAGCAAATTTGAAATTATTAAAATTACAAGTGCAATTTTAACTATTCTTTAATTGTTTCAAAAGTATACAAAATTTGCGGTACTGTTTTAATCTAATTTAAGAGCAATATGACAGAAGTGAAATATTTGATATTCTTGCTGTTCAAAGAAATAATTAATTTATCATGTATCTCATTCAGTTCCAAAGGAAAATCCAGACAACAAGGTAAATATATTTTATCCAGTTTCAAAATATCTCATGTTTGCAAACAAATCTCTCAGTCTATTGGCAAAGAATAAAAGTTGAAATAAAAATCCACATACTTGTCTGTTAATCTAAATCTGATTCTACAAAATGAACGTCCAATTGTATTTATCATAAAGCTAAATTCTTTGTATTTATTTTATCACTAATATTTAAAATAATAATATAATAATTCTAATAACTATTTCTTTCTTTCACATAGCCAAAATATGCCGATAACAACATAGCAAATGGTGGAACGATCAAGTGCACGGTTAATGAAAAATGTACATTCCCCGTGTATGCACAAAGTAAAAACGGGTAGGTCCAAAACTATCAGTTATGTATTGGATGTTCAAAGGTTATGATAAGATTGAAGATGACGTTGATGAATTGTAAACCTGAATGTATAGACGAATAATAAGCGTTATATAAATACCCTTATTATTTATTTATTTTTTCCTTAGGTATATTTTCTTTATAAAATGTTGTCTTATTGAGCAACAGCTCTGGAAACATTTTTCAGAAGTGTTTGATATTGAATGCTGGTTTTGAAGAATGTTACGAATTTTCAATGTTTGGAGGTTTTAATGTTAGAAAAATTAAAATAATGAATGTTTTGATTCTCATAATATTGAATATTATCATATTTTCAATATAACAAATGTGAAAAAAATAAGCATAATTCAAACGTTTTTACATTTTTGGTTGGAATTTTTCAAAAAGTATTCCTAAAGACATGTTTAATAAATGTTTGTGTTTGTGTGTTTAGTGTATACATATCATAATACATGGTGAACATTGTGACTTACAGAGGCACAGCACCGACATTATCCCCAGGAGTTACCTCCCCTGATGTTGACGTATCCGTGGATGCACACCATGATCTGACGTCATCTACTGGAGTTCCCGGTCTTTTCAGTTCCCCAGTGTCAGTCACAGTTAAAACGGAAGGAACAAGCAAAGTCTGTTTGAAACTTGAACAAGCAGAGTAAGCTCATTATTGTACTTATAAATTATTACATTTACATTCCATACTATATTAACAGCAATAGTAACTATTGATAATTTCGCGAGACAGTGAGGGTGTAGCAATATCTAGACCCGAGCGTCTTAACTATAATGTTCCATTTTTCTGATGTCATGGTGTTGTGTAAAGTACATGCATTCAGAAAAAAATACTTTCAAAGGGACTAATTATCATTCTTAAAACGTAATTGCAACCTTATTGATGTACGTGACTTCATAGCATTGTTCATGTAACGTCACCATGACCAACAGGCCATGAGATCTTTGCCCTAGCGGATTGTATGAAGCTAGAATGTATGAATTCCGATATATTTACCCTCGACTGTAGTAAAGACAATGTGTATCTACATGTGTAGTAGCATGTTTGATGTGTAAAATACATGCATTTTAATTATATGATAAATGTTGGACAATTTCAGGAACACTTAAATACGAATATCAATTTATAATAATGAATAACTACACACAATGATGATATTAACAGTAATAGTAACTATTGATAATTGCAGACAGTTAGGGTGTAGTTATATCTAGGCTTGAGCGTCGTAATTATAATGTTCCATTTATTTCTGATGATGGTATGGTGGAAACTACATGACATTCACTGCACAAAACGCTATCAAGCAAAGCGACTTACCACCCACAGTCTTTGCCCACCCAAGTATTTGCAACCTTATTGATGTAACGTGACGTCATAGATTTGTTCATGTACCTTTACCGTGACCAACGGGCCATGAGATACTTTGCCCTAGAGAATTGTATGAAACTAGGAATTCTGATATAATTGCTCTGTACTGTACTAAAGACAATGAGCATCTATAGTTGCATATTTGATATGTATAATTCAGACAGTTTAATTATAAAGTGTCACTTTCAGGAAACATTAATCAATAATATCAATTTATAATTCTGCAACATAAAGATGATATAAGAAGCATTGAATTAATAACTACACACACTGTTGATATATACGGTAGGGGATAACTTACGTCCTGTTAATATATTATTTCAGTAAAGGTTCAGTGTGCTACAAAATTCAAGTTGATTCCGGTTCAGGCGCAACAAGTGGAACGGTAAGCAACACCGTACAAGCTACCAAGAGACCTTCTGTTTAGTTAATTTTGATTGAGCGAGTGATAAAGAAAGTTTAGTGTGTAATATTCTCAATAATATATTTAAAAACCAGACGACATTGCTTCGACATTCAATTTTCTTTTTTCGATGAACGAATAACTTTCTTACTGCACATTATACACAGTATACACATTATGACGTCATCCATTCCAGCATTCTTACGCTGGTGTCATATTGTTACAAATATTTTAAAAAATGGAAATTTTTTTTTTTAAATATTGTTACAAAGTCATACATTATCTTCCACGAGCTAGTTAACTGAAATAAAACAGTGACTATCTGATTTAAGTCACTAACTGATCTGCCTTGCTCGCTCTGTGAAATATGTTTAAAAAATGTAAGCCATGCATTATACTTAATGTAAACGTTTGTCATACAACTTCCATTTGTTTTTCAGACAAAATTCAAAGAACCAACACTGCCAGCTGGAAGTTCGATTCTTTGCAAGACAGACGAATGTCATCTAATTGTTCACACCAAACATGACACAGATTGGTAAAAACGTGTTCATTTTATAAATTCTAATAAGAATATATTCAAATCATAGATATGCTAACTTTATAATTTTGATCCATTATGGTTTGGAAAATACATACACCAATAGGTTTTACTTACCTCCTCAATGATCGGTTATTCCCTCTGATTTTTCAATATTTGGAGAGAATTATTTACTCAATAACAATGTATATTAAATATATATGTATTGCAGTACCTTTTCAAGATTTTGAGATACACTGTATTTTAAAGATGTATGTGTATTTCACTACGTCTTCAAAATTTGGATAGAATTATTAAATCTATTACACTGTATATTAAAGATATGTATATATTGCAGTACCTTTTCAATATTTGGAGAGCATTATTTACTCAGTTACACTGTATATTAAATATGATCAGTGATCAGTTATTCCCCCTGATGTTTCATTATGTCTGAGAATTATTCACTCAATTACACTGTATATTAAATATGTATGTGATTTCGGTACCTGTTCAATATTTGGATATAATTACTTATTCAATTACATTGTATGTTAAATATGTATGTGTTTTACAGTACGGTGTCAATATTTTGAGAGAACTATTTACTCTATTACACTGTATATTAAATATGTATGTGTATTGCAGTACGCAAGTGACCTCAACAAACACCGATGTGACTGCCTTTGAAACAAAACAAGATGGAACAGATTGCATTACTGACGTCATGTACAAACCAGATTCAACCGGTAAACAAGTATGCATCCAAGCAGGGTAGGTGACAAGTCATAGGTTAACGTTGAATTGTTATGATAAAATAAAGACGTAAGATAAATGTTTTCTGAACATTTGCTTGCCATACATATTTTAAATTTTATTTTACAGTGGACCTTCTGATAAAAGATGTTACCATGTTCAGAAGACTCCAAGCACAGGTATTAACACAATATAAACGTAAATCATACCATTTTTAAGTATATCGTATAAATTATTTAATGATGATGTACATGAATTGTCAAAATTGGTGACTCTACACGTAATACCAATCCATTACTCCAGATATCAAAACCATTATATTGATAAAATGCTGCTAATATCCATGTAAAGAATCATGCTTCTTGTTAAATACCAAACCTGATGGTAACGTTATAATAATTGAATACGATTACTTACCAAATAGTAACATTTAATGACAAATGTAAAAGGAAGTATGTTAATTTCTGAAGATAGCAAAAAAACCCATCTTTTTGTTAATGAATAACATGTTTTGGAGTAAATACTAACACTTCTGACACAACCATAACTAATTATACCGCCGCTACGACGTAGTCGGGGGTATTTAGCTCTCCTCGTCTCCGTCCGTCAGAAATCGTTTCCAGAGCATATCTCAAAAACTATTTGACTTCAAATTTGGTATGGAAGTAACCTATATGGTGCTGTTGTGCATTTGAGGGGTCTCAACTCCAATGTCGAAATAATTTTTGAAGTTTTGACCAAAAACGATCGGATTGTTTTACTTTGTCTCGTTTCTGGAAAATATCTCAAAAAGTATTGAATTGGAAACTTCACATTTGGTATGGAAGTAACCGATATGGTGCTGTTGTGCCTTTTAGGGGTCTCAACTCCAAGGTCCAAATAATTTTTTAATTTTTTACCAAAAGCGGTCAGATTTTTCGACTTTGTCTCGTTTCCGGAGCATATCTCAAAAAATATTTGACTTGGAAACTTCAAACATGGTTTGGAAATAACCTTTATTAAGCTATTTTCCTTGAGTGTTCCGAAGGTCAAAATAATTTTTGAAATTTTGTCATTTGTGTTAATTCGAGAGCATCACTAAATAACTTTATAACTTGAAAACTTAAATATGGATGCTGCCTACCTATATGATATTGTTGTGCCTTTCATTGGTTTAAAATCAACGGTTCAAATAATGTTTAAACATATTTTCATTAAAAACAATTATGTTATTCACTGACATGATTGACTAGAATATATTCTCAAATTTATGTATACTGTATGAAGGCGATCAAACTACAGGCGCGGGTATGTGAGCTCCACTCAATTTTGCCTTGTTTATCAAATATTAAATCCTTTAAACATCGTTATTTTTGGGATAACACTACCTTCAATAGTACACATTCGGGCCGAGTCCCTTGTAAGATTTGAACCCACACTTTCAGAGTAAGGCACCTATCGCCAGCACTGACTGACTGACCACACGATCACGGGGCTTTTATAGTCATTATCAAGGATTATATATTTTATAAACTAGTGTTGTAAAGGCACGTTTATATCTCCATTTATTGTCTCTTAAACAATATTTTGGTTTAAAAATAATTAAACAAATTATGAAAAAGTTACTATGATTTCGTGTGTGCTCTCTTCAGATCCATGTGATACAAACACGTGTCTCAACGATGGTGCATGTTTAAGTGATGGAGCTCTTGCAGCATGTGTTTGCAAACCAGGATATTCAGGGAACACTTGTGAAACAGGTTTGATTAATATGATCCGGAAGCTTAATGTTCTCAGCTAACGAATCTAATTTCTGTTTCCATTTAAAATATGTTACGGGGAATCATATGATGTTATATCAGTAATCAATTGTATGAAATAAGGAACCAGCCCCCTGATTTTAGATTTTGTGACCCCGTGACCCCAAATTGGGTCACAGGGGTCATGACGTTAAAGAAACTTTTTTCATCCCCTGCTCCAGTACCAAAAAGTCTAGAGAGCTGAAATGTTTTATGCAAACTCCTTAGCCAATGGGGATGTTTAATTGTAGATTTGGTGACCCCTATGACCCTATTCGGGGATCACGGATCACCACCTAAAAACATATTTTATATCTGTGATAAATTCTCCTGAAAAATTTACATTTTTAAATTTATTTAGTTCATTGTTTAAGGTCCGATGAGCTGCACAGTCAATGGCTCTATTTTCAAAATACGGTTTCATTATTTCAAAATATTTTAAATACTTTTTCAGCACTAAATAAATGTGGCAACGGCGGGAAGGAAGACAGCGCACATGACTGCCAGTGCAAGCTTGGGTTCACTGGAACAACATGTGAAGAAGGTAAGTTTAGATATCTACATGTACCTTTTACGATTTTAAGAAAAAGTAGCGTTAATATATAATTGTCGCTGAATTTAACGATGGATCAATGAAAGTGGATCTATAAAAAAACAGTCACTAAAGTGACGTCATGGATTCATAATTTCGCATTATGTATAATTTCCTGACATCGTTCAAGTGTGAAACAGGGTTGTTAACTGTCGACAAGTAAATGAGCCGAAATACATCTAATATATTAATCTTATAATAAGTTTTTCGTGTTTTTATTGACAAATCATGTTTTTTTAGTAGAAAGGATCACGACTGGTGCGCTTTAACTACTCTTTTATTGTTTCAAAAGTATACAAAATTTGTGGTACTGTTTTAATCTAATTTAAGAGCAATATGACAGAAGTGAAATATTTGATGTTTTTGCTGTTCAAAGAAATAATTAATTTATCATGTATCTCATTCAGTTCCAAAGGAAAACCCAGACACCAAGGTAAATATATTTTTAATCCAGTTTCAGAATATATCATGTTTGCAAACAAATCTCTCAGTCTATTGGCAAAAGAATAAAAGTTTAAATTGAAATTGAAATCAACATACTTGTCAGTTAATCTAAATCTGATTCTACAAAATGAACGTCCGATTGTATTGATTATAAAGCAAAATACTTTGTATTTATTTGATCGTTAATATTTTTTAATTCTAATAACAATTTCTTTCTTTCACATAGCCAAAATATGCAGATAACAACATAGCAAATGGTGGAACTATCAAGTGCACGGTTAATGAAAAATGTACATTCCCCGTGTATGCACAAAGTAAAAACGGGTAGGTCCAAAACTATCAGTTATGTATGGGATGTTCAAAGGTTATGATAAGATTGAAGATGACGTTGATGAATTGTAAACCTGAATGTATAGACGAATAATAAGCGTTATATAAATACCCTATTTTTTTTGTTTTATTACTTCGTAGGTATATTTCCTATATAAAATGTTGTCTTATTGAGCAACAGCTCCGGAAACAATTTTCAGAAGTGTTTGATATTGAATCCTGGCTTTGAAGAATGTTACGACTTTTCAATGTTTGGAGGTTTCAATGTTAGAAAAATTAAAATAATGAATGTTTTGAATCTCATGATATTGAATATTATAATATTTTGAATATAACAAATGTGAAAAATTAAAGCATAATTCCTATGTTTAACAATTTTGGTTGGAACTTTTCAAAAAGTATTCCTAAAGACATGTTTAATAAATATGTGTGTTTGTGTGTTTAGTGTATACATATCATAATACATGGTGAACATCGTGACTTTCAGGGGCACAGCACCGACAGTATCCCCAGGAGTTACTTCCCCTGATGTTGACGTATCCGTGGATACACACCATGATCTGACGTCATCTACTGGAGTTCCCGGTCTTTACAGTTCCCCAGTGTCAGTCACAGCAAAAACGGAAGGAACAAGCAAAGTCTGTTTGAAACTTGAAGAAGCAGAGTAAGCTTATTACATTTACATTCCATACTATATTAACAGCAATAGTAACTATTGATAATTTCGCGAGACAGTGAGGGTGTATATAGCAATATCTAGACCCGAGCGTCTTAACTATAATGTTCCATTTTTCTGATGTCATGGTGTTGTGTAAAGTACATGCATTCAGAAAAAAACACTGTCAAAGGGACTAATTATCAGTCTTAAAACATAATTGCAACTTTATTGATGTACTGACGTCATATCATTGTTCATGTAACGTCACCATGACCAACAGGCCATGGGATATTTGCCCTAGCGGATTGTATGAAGCTAGAATGTATGAATGTATGAATACGAATATCAATTTATAATAATGAATAACTACACACAATGATGACATTAACAGCAATAGTAACTTTTGATAATTGCAGGCAGTTAGGGTGTAGTTATATCTAGGCTTGAGCGTCGTAATTATAATGTTCCATTTATTTCTGATGATGGTATGGTGGAAACTACATGACATTCTCTGCACAAAACGCTATCAAGCAAAGCGACTAACCACCCACAGTATTTGCCCACCCAAGTATTTGCAACCTTATTGATGTAACGTGACATCATAGAACTGTTCATGTAACCTAACCATGACCAACGGGCCCTGAGGTAGTTTGCCCTAGAGAATTGTATGAAATTAGGAATATTGCATATTTGATATGTATAATTAAGACAGTTTAATTATATAGTGACACTTTCAGGAAACATTAATCAATAATATCAATTTATAATTCTGCAACATAAAGATGATATAAGAAGCATTGAATTCATAACTACTCACACTGTTAATATATACGGTACGAGATAACTTATGTCCTGTTAATATATTATTTCAGTAAAGGTTCAGTGTGCTACAAAATTCAAGTTGATTCCGGTTCAGGCGCAACGAGTGCAACGGTAAGCAACAACGTACAATCTACCAAGATACCTTCTGTTTAGTTGCTTTTGATTGAGCGAGTGATAAAGAAAGTTTAGTATGTAATATTCTCAATAATATATTTAAAAACCAAACTACAGTGCTTCGACATTCAATTTTCTTTTTTCGATGAACGAATAACTTTCTTACTGCACATTATACACAGTATACACATTATGACGTCATTCCAGCATTCTGACGCTTGTGTCATATTGTTACAAATCTAAAAAAAAATGGAAATGTTTTTTTTTTTAAATATTGTAACAAAGTCATACATTATCTTCCACGAGCAAGTTAACAGAAATAAAACTGTGATTATCTGATTTAAGTCACTAACTGATCTGCCTTGCTCACTATGTGAAATATGTTTTAAAAATGTAAGCCGTGCATTATATTTAATGTAAACGTTTGTCATACAACTTCCATTTGTTTTTCAGACAAAATTCAAAGAACCAACACTGCCAGCGGGAAGTTCGATTCTTTGCAAGACAGACGAATGTCATCTTATTGTTCACACCAAACATGACACAGATTGGTAAAAACACGTTCATTTTATAAATTCTAATAAGAATATATTCAAATCATAGATATGCTAACTTTATAATTTTGATCCATTATGGTTTGGAAAATACATACACCAATAGGTTTTACTTACCTCTTCAATGATCGGTTATTCCCTCTGATTTTTCGATATTTGGAGAGAATTATTTACTCAATAACAATGTATATTAAATATATATGTATTGCTGTACCTTTTCAAGATTTTGAGATACACTGTATTTTAAAGATGTATGTGTATTGCACTACGTCTTCAAAATTTGGATAGAATTATTAAATCTATTAGTTATTCCCCCTTATGTTTCATTATGTCTGAGAATTATTCACTCAATTACACTGTATATTAAATATGTATGTGATTTTCGGTACCTGTTCAATATTTGGATATAATTACTTATTCAATTACATTGTATGTTAAATATGTATGTGTATTACAGTACGGTGTCAATATTTTGAGAGAACTATTTACTCTATTACACTGTATATAAAATATGTATGTGTATTGCAGTACGCAAGTGACCTCAACAAACACCGATGTGACTGCCTTTGAAACAAAACAAGATGGAACAGATTGCATTACTGACGTCATGTACAAACCAGATTCAACCGGTAAACAAGTATGCATCCAAGCAGGGTAGGTGACAAGTCATAGGTTAACGTTGAATTGTTATGATAAAATAAAGACGTAAGATAAATGTTTTCTGAACATTGCTTGCCATACATATTTTTTATTTTATTTTACAGTGGACCTTCTGATAAAAGATGTTACCATGTTCAGAAGACTCCAAGCACAGGTATTAACACAATATAAACGTTTATCATACCATTTTTAAGAACATCGTATAAATTATTTAATGATGATGTACATGAATTGTCAAAATTGGTGACTCTACACGTAATACCAATCCATTACTCCAGATATCAAAACCATTATATTGATAAAATGCTGCTAATATCATGTAAAGAATCATGCTTCTTGTTTAATACCAAACCTGATGGTAACGTTATAATAATTGAATACGATTACTTACCAAAAAGTAACATTTAATGACAAATGTAAAAGGAAGTATGTTAATTTCTGTAGATAGCAAAAAAACCCATCTTTTTGTTAATGAATAACATGTTTTGGCGTAAATACTAACACTTCTGACACAACCATAACTAATTATACCGCCGCTAAGACGTAGTCGGGGGTATATAGCTCTCCTCGTCTCCGTCCGTCAGAAATCGTTTCCAGAGCATATCTCAAAAACTATTTGACTTCAAATTTGTTATGGAAGTAACCCATATGGTGCTGTTGTGCCTTTTAGGGGTCTCAACTCCAAGGTCAAAATAATTTTTTTAAATTTTGATAAAAAACGGTCGGATTGTTTTACTTTGTCTCGTTTCTGGAAATATCTCAAACAGTATTTGACTTGGAAACTTCAAACATGGTTTGGAAATAACCTTTATGAAGCTATTGTGTCCTTTAGCGTTCCGAAGGTCCAAATAATTTTTGAAATTTGTTATTTGTGTTAATTCGTGAGCATCACTAAAAAACTTTATAACTTGAAAACTTAAATATGGATGCTGCCTACCTATATGATATTGTTGTGCCTTTCATTGGTTTAAAATCAACGGTTCAAATAATGTTTAAACATATTTTCATTAAAAACAATTATGTTATTCACTGACATGATTGACTAGAATATATTTTCCAATTTATGTATACTGATGAAGGCGATAAAACAACAGGCGCGGGTTATGTGAGCTCCACTCAATTTTGCCTTGTTTATCAAATATCAAATCCTTTAAACATCGTTATATTTGTGATAACACTACCTTCAATAGTACACATTCGGGCCGAGTCCCTTGTAAGATTTGAACCCACACTTTCAGAGTAAGGCACCTATCGCCAGCACTGACCATACCAACAGCTGACCACACGATCACGAGGCTTTTATAATTATTATCAAGGATTTTATATTTTATAAACTAGTGTTGTAAAGACACGTTAATATTGTCTCTAAAACAATATTTTGGTTTAAAAATAATTAAACAAATTATGAAAAAGTTACTATGATTTCGTGTGTGCTCTCTTCAGATCCATGTGATACTAAGTCGTGTCTCAACGATGGTGCATGTTTAAGCGAGGGAGCTCAGGCAACATGTGTTTGCAAACCAGGATATTCAGGGAACACTTGTGAAACAGGTTTGATTAATATGATCCGGAAGCTTAATGTTCTCACCTAACGAATCTAATTTCTGTTTCCATTTAAAATATGTTACGGGGAATAATATGTATGTTATATCAGTAATCAATTGTATGAAATAAGGAACCAGCCCCCCTAATTTTAGATTTTGACCTTAAAGAAACTATCTCATCTTCTGCTCCAGTACCAAAAGGTCTAGAGAGCTGAAATGTTGTATGCAAACTCCTTAGCCAATAGGGATGCTAAATTGTAGATTTGGTGACCCCTATGACCTTATTCGGGGTCAAGGATCACCACATAAAAAAAGACATTTTATATCCGCGATAAATTCTCCTGAAAAATATACTTTTTAAAATTTATTTAGTTCATTGTTTAAAGCCTGATGAGCTACACAGTCAATGGCTCTATTTTCAAAATACGGTCCCATTATTTCAAAATATTTTAAATACTTTTTCAGCACTAAATAAATGTGGCAACGGCGGGAAGGAAGACAGCACACATGACTGCCAGTGCAAGCTTGGGTTCACTGGAACAACATGTGAAGAAGGTAAGTTTAGATATCTACATGTACCTTTTACGATTTTAAGAAAAATTAGACTTAATATATAATTGTCGCTGAATTTAACGATGGATCAATGAAAGTGGATCTATAAAAAAACAGTCACTAAAGTGACGTCATGGATTCATAATTTCGCATTATGTATAATTTCCTGACATCGTTCAAGTGTGAAACAGGGTTGTTAACTGTCGACAAGTAAATGAGCCGAAATACATCTAATATATTAATCTTATAATAAGTTTTTCGTGTTTTTATTGACAAATCATGTTTTTTTAGTAGAAAGGATCACGACTGGTGCGCTTTAACTACTCTTTTATTGTTTCAAAAGTATACAAAATTTGTGGTACTGTTTTAATCTAATTTAAGAGCAATATGACAGAAGTGAAATATTTGATGTTTTTGCTGTTCAAAGAAATAATTAATTTATCATGTATCTCATTCAGTTCCAAAGGAAAACCCAGACACCAAGGTAAATATATTTTTAATCCAGTTTCAGAATATATCATGTTTGCAAACAAATCTCTCAGTCTATTGGCAAAAGAATAAAAGTTTAAATTGAAATTGAAATCAACATACTTGTCAGTTAATCTAAATCTGATTCTACAAAATGAACGTCCGATTGTATTGATTATAAAGCAAAATACTTTGTATTTATTTGATCGTTAATATTTTTTAATTCTAATAACAATTTCTTTCTTTCACATAGCCAAAATATGCAGATAACAACATAGCAAATGGTGGAACTATCAAGTGCACGGTTAATGAAAAATGTACATTCCCCGTGTATGCACAAAGTAAAAACGGGTAGGTCCAAAACTATCAGTTATGTATTGGATGTTCAAAGGTTATGATAAGATTGAAGATGACGTTGATGAATTGTAAACCTGAATGTATAGACGAATAATAAGCGTTATATAAATACCGTAATTTTTTTGTTTTATTACTTCGTAGGTATATTTCCTATATAAAATGTTGTCTTATTGAGCAACAGCTCCGGAAACAATTTTCAGAAGTGTTTGATATTGAATCCTGGTTTTGAAGAATGTTACGACTTTTCAATGTTTGGAGGTTTCAATGTTAGAAACATTAAAATAATGAATGTTTTGAATCTCATGATATTGAATATTATAATATTTTGAATATAACAAATGTGAATAATTAAAGCATAATTCCTATGTTTAACAATTTTGGTTGGAACTTTTCAAAAAGTATTCCTAAAGACATGTTTAATAAATATGTGTGTTTGTGTGTTTAGTGTATACATATCATAATACATGGTGAACATCGTGACTTTCAGGGGCACAGCACCGACAGTATCCCCAGGAGTTACTTCCCCTGATGTTGACGTATCCGTGGATACACACCATGATCTGACGTCATCTACTGGAGTTCCCGGTCTTTACAGTTCCCCAGTGTCAGTCACAGCTAAAACGGAAGGAACAAGCAAAGTCTGTTTGAAACTTGAACAAGCAGAGTAAGCTTATTCTTTTACTTATAAATTATTGCATTTACATTCCATACTTTATTAACATCAATAGTAACAGTGAGGATGTAGCAATATCTAGACACGAGCGTCTTACCTATAATGTTCCATTTATTTCTGATGTCATGGTGTTGTGTAAAGTACATGCATTCAGTTAACAAAACACTGTCAAAGAGACTAATTACCTACAGTCTTAAAACGTAATTGCAACGTTATTGATGTACGTAACGTCATAGCATTGTTCATGTAACGTCAACATGACCAACAGGCCATGAGATATTTGCCCTAGCGGATTGTATAAAGCTAGAATGTATGAATGTATGAATTCCGATATATTTACCCTCGACTGTAGTAAAGACAATGTGTATCTACATGTATAGTTGCATGTTTGATGTGTAAAATTAATGCAGTTTAAATATATAATAAATTTTGGACAATTTCAGGAACATTAAAATACGAATATCAATTTATTATAATGAATAACTACGCACAATGATGATATGTACGGTACGAAATGAATAAAGTCATGTTAATATATTATTTCAGTAACCTAACCATGACCAACGGGCCATGAGATACTTTGCCCTAGAGAATTGTATGAAACTAGGAATTCTGATATAATTGCCCTGTACTGTACTAAAGACAATGAGCATCTATAGTTGCATATTTGATATTTATAATTCAGACAGTTTAATTGTATAGTGACACTTTCAGGAAACATTAATCAACAATATCAATTTGTAATTCTGCAACATAAAGATTATATAAGAAGCATTGAATTAATAACTACACACGCTGTTGATATATACGGTAGGGGAAAACTTATGTCCTGTTAATGTATTATTTCAGTAAAGGTTCAGTGTGCTACAAAATTCAAGTTGATTCCGGTTCAAGCGCAACAAGTGCAACGGTAAGCAACACCGTACAAGCTACCAAGAGACCTTCTGTTTAGTTAATTTTGATTGAGCGAGTGATAAAGAAAGTTTAGTGTGTAATATTCTCAATAATATATTTAAAAACCAGACTACAGTGCTTCGACATTCAATTTTCTTTTTTTGATGAACGAATAACTTTCTTACTGCACATTATACACAATATACACATTATGACGTCATCCATTCCAGCAGTCCTACGCTGGTGTCATATTGTTACAAATGAAAACAAAAATGGAATTTTTTTTTTAATATTGTGACAAAGTCATACATTATCTTCCACGAGCAAGTAAACAGAAATAAAACAGTGATTATCTGATTTAAGTCACTAACTGATCTGCCTTGCTCACTATGTGAAATATGTTTTAAAAATGTAAGCCGTGCATTATATTTAATGTAAACGTTTGTCTTACAACTTCCATTTGTTTTTCAGACAAAATTCAAAGAACCAACACTGCCAGCTGGAAGTTCGATTCTTTGCAAGACAGACGAATGTCATCTTATTGTTCACACCAAACATGACACAGATTGGTAAAAACATGTTCATTTTATAAATCCTGATAAGAATATATTCAAACCATAGATATGCTAACTTTATAATGTTGATCCATTGTGGTTTGGAAAATACATACACCAATAGGTTTTACTTACCCTTCTTCAATGATCGGTTATTCCCCCTGATTTTTCAATATTTGGAGAGAATTATTTACCCAATAACACTGTATATTAAATATATATGTATTGCAGTACCTTTTCAATATTTGGAGAGAATTGTTTACTCTATTACACTGATATATTATTGGTATTGCAGTACGTTTTAATATTTGGAGAGAATTATTTACTTAATTATACTGTATATTAAATATATATGTGTATTGCGGTACCTTTTCAATATTTGGAGATACTTATTTATTCAATAACACTGTATATTGAATATGATCACGCTCAGTTATTACCCCTGATTTTTCAATATTTGTTAGAATAATGTAACCATAAAACTGTGTATTAAATAAATATATGTATTGCAGTACGTTTTCAATATTTGGAAGTAATTATTTACTCAATTACATTGTATATTAAAGATGTATGTGTATGTATATTGCAGTACGTTTTCAATATGTGTTTGAATATCACTCAATTAGACTGTATATTGAATCTGTACATTATATAATTATGTATTTCAGTATGTTTCAATATTTGAAGATAAAATATGGTCAATGATCAGTTACTCAATTACACTGTACATTAAATACGTATGTGTATTACAGTACCTTTTAAATATTTGAAGAGAATTATTTATTCAATTACACTGTATATTAAATATGGACAATGATGAGTTATTCCCCCTGATTTTTCATTATTTATTTAGAAGTATTAACTCAAATACACTGTGTATTAAACACGTATTACAGTACCTTTTCAATATTTGGAGAGAAGTATTTACCCAATTACACTGTACATTAAATACGTATGTGTATTGCAGTACGTTTTCAATATATGGAGAGAAGTATTTACTGTTATATTAAATATGTATGTGTATTGCAGTACGCAAGTGACCTCAACAGACACCGATGTGACTGCCTTTGAAACAAAACAAGATGGTGCAGATTGCATAACTGACGTCATGTACAAACCAGATTCAACCGGTAAACAAGTATGCATCCAAGCAGGGTAGGTGACAAGTCATAGGTTAACGTTGAATTGTTATGATCAAATAAAGACGTAAGATACGTGTTTTCTGAACCGTTGTCTGCCATAAAAAAAACTATTTTATTTTACAGAACATCTTCTGATGAAAGATGTTACCATGTTCAGAAGACTCCAAGCACAGGTATAAACACAATGTGAACGTTTATCAGATCTTTTTTTAGAATATAGTATAAATACTTAATAATGGTGTACACGGTTTACAATGTGAATGTAATACCGCTCCACTACTCTTGATATCAAAGCCGTTAAACTTGATAAAATGAAGCTATTTCCCATGAACATGAAATGAAACATGCTACCGTGTTAGAATACCAAACACTATGTTAACGTTATAACATATGAATACAATTACTTGCTCAATAGTAACATTTAACGACAATTGTAATATGAATGTTACCTTCTTAAGACACCAAACCATATTTTTGGTAATGAATAACGCAATATTCATCAAGGATTTACAAAAATGTTTCAACAGTTTTAAAATAAATTAAGAATTAATAAGTAAAACAAATCATTATGATTTCTTGTTACCTCTCTTCAGATCCATGTGATACTAACACGTGTCTCAACGAGGGTGCATGTTTAAGCGATGGAGCTCTTGCAACGTGTGTTTGCAAACCGGGATATTCTGGGGACACTTGTCAAACAGGTTTGATTTAAATGATCCGGAGCTTAATGTTCTCACCTAACGAATCTAATTTCTGTTTCAATTTAGAATATAGTATGTATGTATGTTGTATTAATATACAATGTATGAAATAAGGAACCGAAACTTGGTTTTAGATGTTGAGACCCCGTGACCCCAAATTGGGTCGCAGGGGTCATGACCTTTAAGAAACTATTTCTAGAATTTGGATTCTGTACCAGTATACATTTTTTGAAATAAAGAACCGAAACCTGGTAACGTTCTGGTTTGTTTGATGGTTTTCGTGAAATTTGCCATTAAACTTGAAAAAAAATTTTTTGGCTTGCTATCCTTCAAGCTTATTTCATACACTGGTTGTATACATATCTCTTACTGATTCTTAAAACAAATTCAAATCTTAAATATTATCAAAAATAGTCATATCCTGATCATTATAAGTAACCAATGATTTTGAAGCTCCCGGCCCTTGCGACAATGATGGCATAACCGATGGAAGTGGACACTGTCAGTGCAAACTCGGCTTCACAGGGCCGGACTGTAAGCAAGGTAGGAACATAGGCAAACTGTTTACTTATAACAAAGAATAATTGTCGGAATATGCTAATATTTGAAGTATATAGTATTTTCAATATTATCTCTGCTTGAGTACATGATTAAGATATTACCATTCGTATTGATAAATTCTAATAACCATATATCTCGTTATTTCCTAGGTCCTGATGGAAACCCGGATAATAAGGTAAATGAATTTTTTAATTTATCATGTTTAGGATAAGTAGGTTTAGATTTGTTGCTAAAAGATGAAATACTTTAAATACCATGTACCATTGCAATAACAAAAGTTCTTCCGTACACGAACATATGAATGTGATTAAATCCAAAAAATGCACACCGTTCTACAGTGGAAGGTTCCAATCGAGTTTATGACAATGGCCTAGCTTAATTTCAGATTGTGCAATGTGTCTCTTGTCAACTGAATATTTCAAGAATGTTCACTTTATTTTCTTCATATGTTGTCATACAGTCAGGGCTCATTATATTTTTAGAACCTTTCATTTTTTTTATATTTTTAGAACCTTAATTGACATTACATTTAATTTCAATGACACAGCGAAGCTTGAAATATTTCCTCTAAATAAATAAAGCTTGTCAGTGGGATATCTAAAAAAACAATAAATTTTCTTTGTATCTTAAACAAAGATTTTTCGGGAATACACACAGACCAATCGACTTTAGTGATGTTATCTTGTCTTCTTTGTTTCAATTATGATTGATAGTTGATGAGATCCGCGAAATAACAATTTCTCGTTCTCATATGAACATTTGGTTTTGCAGCCAAAATTTGCTGATAACAACATCGTAAATGGTGGAACAATCAAATGCTATAAAGACGAAAAGTGTACCTTCCCAGTGTATACAAACAGTCCGCAGGGGTGTGTACTTTCGATTATATTTTAATCCTAATACTTTTGAATAATTGGATACATAATGAAGATGATTTGATTTCTAACGTTGACTAAATGTGATGAATGAAAGAACGTACGATAATAAACTAATAAATATGAAATAACATAGCATTTATCAAATTGTCTTGCTGGTAGAATGACAAACCCATCCTTTGTTTTGCCGAAGTTCCTTCAGTCCTTATATTGGACTAGCTGCAGCAACCATAATTCTCTCTTTTCTGAATAGATTGTTTAACTAATAAAGCTTACATTCTGATCTGTTACATTGTTAAAGGGTCAATGGCTTTTAAAGTATTGTTAGAATCGCCAATCAATACTATCCAAAGATTATATTGAATTTGAAAATTTCTACTTACATTAACAATTATATTTTGGATTATTTGTAAGTTTTGTAATTCGACAAGTATGGTGTTCGCCTTGGACTGAGAATTTGTTATTTTTGAAGTTTTTGTTATCACCAACAGATTATCAAGTGTTACATGTGTATGTCAATTATTGTCAAAATATTTGTATTTATACCATTCTCTACTCATCACTCTGAATTGTCAGATCGTCCTGCTTATCGGGCCATGTTTTGTGAAAATTTCAGGACTGATATATGTACATTCTGGCTTTCAGAAGCACGACATCCCCGAAAGTTTCCCCGGGAGTTAAGTCCCCTGATGTCGACGTAACAGTTGACACACCAGACAAGCTGGAACCATCTACAGGAGTTCCCGGTCTCTACAGCGCCCCAGTGTCTGTCACAGCACACACGGCAGGAACTAACAAAGTCTGTTTGAAACTTGACGAAGCAGAGTAAGCTCCTTCTATTCGACAACAAGGTTCAAATTATATGTATCTTAAGCCTAAGGGTAATCAATTGGTAAAATTAACAGTGTCAGTGTCACATTACTGACAAAACCAAAGTTTCAGATAAACGTTGTTTCTAGTTAAAATTAACCCTCCTTTGATCGAATTTGGTTAGATCGTATGTTTTCTAGATGACTTGTTTATGCGTTCTATTTGTTTATATTGCAGTAAAAAGTCCGTGTGTTATAACATCGACGTTAAAGATGGTAGCAAACCAACTGATCCTGTAAGTAGAAGCGATTCTAACAATAATTTGTGGCATTAAATTCAAAAGGTTAAATATTATTAAATTCGCATCATGTATGTGTTTAGTATTTGGAGAAAAAAAGAGTTGACTAATAAGACTAGACAATTATTATTTTTTATTTATTTTTAACTTATGGAATAATTATAAATTTTGTTTCGGGGAACAAACATGCCTCTCCTTTTAACCGTGGTGTATATTAGAGTGTTGATTAAAGACAAATAAAGGTATATCATTATTACGTACTCTGCACCTTAATACACAATGTTCATGTATTTCATGATACCAATTACCTCTTGATTTGCAGACCAACTTCCTCAGCCCAACGCTTCCAGAAAAAAGTGCGATCAAGTGTACGACAGATGTATGTCACCTAATAGTGCATACTAAAAAGGACCCGGACTGGTAAACAATTGCTGTTATCAATGTGATAATCATGTATTGAATTGTATTGATTATGACAGCAGTCCTTTTAAAACATTAGATGAAATACATTTCAGAATGAAATGAAATATTTTTTTAAATAAACATTTTAGTCATAAATCACATGGGTATTGAATTGATGCAAATGATACTGAAGAACTATGGAGAACTTATACATACATGCATGTTTACGTTTGATTTTACGTTGAAGCAACTTGATGTACAAATTGATAAACAACTCAATCTAAATTGTCGACTGTGACTGATGACTAAACTCCAACACTATTCTTTTTACGACGTATAAACTCATATATTTGTAATTGAAAGTCATGTTTATGGCCCTTGTCTTCACATAAGGTTTCTTCTATTTGCAGCAAGCAAGTGACCTCATCAACGGGTGGTGGTGTTGCATTTAAAACAAAAGAACAAGGATCTGAATGTATAACTGATGTGATGTACAAACCAGACACAAACAGCAAAGAACTGTGTATCGAATCCGGGTAAGACACTATTGTTAGACGTTTCCATCAGTTGACTTTCTTGTTATGATTTTGGCATAACTTTAATGTCTTTTATTTGATAAAATAATAATATTGTGTCCTTTGTTCCAGAAAAAGTTCAGATCACAGGTGCTACCAGGTTCAGAAGTCCACAACAGGTATTGTACCATCAACTAACAGTACTAATTACTACCACTAACATTGTTGTCACCTATGTAGTAGTTTTGGATATATTTCATAAACTGTTTTTGCATAAGTTTCTGCATTGATTGTTATGTATAAATGTACGGGCGCCTATTAGGGCAACGCTACGCTATTATTTAGCATCTTTAATCATGAAAATTCAATAAATTCGAAAATAGGATCCTGGATTTTCAAGTTAGCAAGTTCAATTATTTTTCACGATGAAATACGCTAAGCTTGACAGCTTAGTGTAAATAAGCTTTTATAGGATTATTATCAACAGTTTCAACTGTCACTATAGTGAGAACACAGTTGAGTATAACTGTTTAAAAAATATATTTAAATGTTGATATTCTATTAAATCGTGTTAGTATAAAAAGCATCCTTAAAACAGTTTAAAAGATTAAATCTCAAAGTTCAACAATCAAATATGCATATTTTTTGCATTTATAGATCCCTGTGCTTTTACAATATGTAAGAACGACGGTGCGTGTATAAACGGTGAATCAACTGCTGACTGCGTGTGTAAACCTGGGCTATCAGGATCTGATTGTGGAACAGGTAAAACCTTTGTCTAAAATTTGTTGTTCAGATAAGTTCAACCAAGTTATTTTATTCATTTTCAAACTATGAAGTAATTTGTTTTATGACGCCATAATGTTATAATTTGTTTCATGACGCCATAATGATATAATTGTTTCATGATGCCATAATGATGTCATTTGTTTCATGGCGCCATAATCACATAATTTGCTTCATGACGCCATAATCATAAAATTTGTTTCATGACACAATAATCATATAATTTGTTTAATGATGCCATGATGTTAATTTGTTTCATGACGCAATAATGATACGATGTGTTTCATGACACCATTACAATTTTTATTTCATGACGCCATATTTATAGGATTTATTTCATTATGCCATAATGATGTAATTTGATTCATGATGCCATAATCGTATAATTTGTTTCATGACTCCATAATCATGTCATTTGTTTCATGATGCCATTAATCATATAATTTGTTTCATGACACCATAATCATGTCATTTGTTTCATGACACCATAATCATGTCATTTGTTTCATGATGCCATTAATCATATAATCTGTTTCATGACACCATAATCATGTCATTTGTTTCATGACTCAATAATCATGTCATTTGTTTCATGATGTCATAAAGTCATTTTTCATTATTCCATTGATATTATGTGTTTCATGATGCCGTAATCATATAATTGTTTCATGACGCTATAATGATGTAATTTGTTTCATGACGCAATAATCATATGATTTGTTTAATGATGCCATAATCCTATAATTTGTTTCATGACGCCATAATCATGTCATTTGTTTCATGATGCCATAATCCTATAATTTGTTTCATGACGCCATAATCATGTCATTTGTTTCATGATGCCATAACGTTAAATTGTTTCATGACGTAATAATGATATGATGTGTTATCATGATGCTATAATGATACATTCATTTCATGATACCATAATAACTGATTGATTTCAAACAACATTTTTCATGTTTTAAACCGACATTACCTATATCCGAATAAGTGTGTCGGTCTATAGGGCGTGTCGTAAAAACGGATGTCTTATATTTATCATAAAATTCCCAATTTATTGATGGTACCACAGCATAATTCGTTTAATTATAATCAGCCTATATCTTTATAGTACAGAAACATTATTTGGATACTAGTTCTCAAACGTCTCTTTTCTTTGACCTCAGAAACCTAATAACTGTTTTATGAAACCTCGTGTCTTCTAGTATCAAATCTAACTACACTCGTTCATTGAATAAAGAATATCACCAGTGAGCCTGGTTATAGTTTTAGTCGTAATTAATATCAGACGACACATCACTTAGGTTCTCTATGTGATATAACGACTTTTATCCTACCTCATGTAAGAATGTCGATCCCTGATTGGTCCACGTGACCATTAACAAATCAATAAACACCGTCATACGAGAGTGATAAATGTTTTATATCCGGCAACATGAATAAAGCATGCATCCACGTCAATCATTGCATGTCACATGACACAAGTTAACGGTCATAGTTTGTTGATCGATCAGCTGTTTTCTGTCAAAATGTGTTTTTTTTTAAATGATATTTTGAGACATGCGATAAGATGAATACGTTATAATATTCAGTTTGTTCGGGTGACATCGAAATTGATCAGACCCTTGTTAGTGTTTATCCAACGATTAAGATATATTTTGTAAGTAATTGATAAGTACCAATACACGTAGTAAGGAGAATTCGTTGAAAGAATGGTCTCTTTATGGAATCTCACTTTTCAAGGGCCAGACAAATGTATCAATGGTGGCAAGGAAGATGACAATGGCGACTGCAAATGTCCTCTCGGCTTCAGTGGAGAAACCTGCGACATCGGTAGGAAACCTAAATATAGTGTGCTGAATGTTTTTGAATTTTTTAAAACAGTTGTACAGCATGTTATCAATGACTTCTGAGCATAGCATTTGAACGTTATGTGTAATCAATCTCTTATCAAAAAATTATTTGCTCTTTCGTCATTGAATCAATTTTCTTACGTCACGACACGCTCATGACGTCAACATTTTTCAAAATTTAGATTGCTTCGATGATTAATATGATGGTTAAATCATATGATATATATAAAAGCCGCCCTTTAATGATGAATGTCATGTTCAAATCATCCTGTGTTATCATTTATCAATGAATTTGTTTTGATTTGAATTCATGTTCTACTTTTCCACAGCACCTACAGGAAATACCGACTCCAAGGTAAGCATTGAAATATATACATTGACTATCAACAGAATAGTTGTTATACCACTGTCTTACATTGTAAGCGGGGTATATGACTTTCATTCTGTCTTTCCCGAATTTGTTAGCATATCTCCCAAAATATACATGCGTGGATCCATAGATGCATGTGGAACCATAGATGTGCCCTTTTAGGCCCTTTAACTGAACTTTGTCTTGCCGTTTCCATGAGAAAAGGACTTAGATTGTGTTTCTCTGAGTTATTTATCTTATTTTGTGTGCAGAATATTTAAAAAACTTAACTACTCTTGACATCTCAAGACATGATATCAAATGTTTTCGGAGTACCGGTACTAACCATGCTAAAAGTATGGTCTTTGAAGTGCATTTAGAAGTGGTATACATAAGAACAGGAAGATTTTCTAGATAACAACTTCTTTAATGTGAAAATACACGACGTTTCGGAGTACATACTCACTCCTTCATCAGGTGGAATGTGATGTGAACCGGTATGTTATTTTTATGGTAGACGTTATACGTAATATGCAACCCTATCCATGGTGTTAGATTATATTTTAAGACATTGCTTTTCAACAGCCCAAATTTGGTGACAACAACATGCTAAACGGAGGAACGATCAAGTGTAAGAAGGATGAAGAATGCACCTTCCCTGTATATACGAATGCTCCTAACACGTAAGTTACATGTATACCAATATATAGAAGCTTATTTCATTTAAGCAATGAACTTTTGGTGGTCACTCACTGTATAAAAGTGACATGTAAGCGATGACCAATAACTTTGTTTTTAAAAACATTCTGCGGTGTATGTAACATATTTTTGGTCGATGTGTAACGTAAACAAGGAAAAATAAGGAAATGCATTTTAATCAAAACTTTAACTGGAACATGAAGAGCTTTCAAAATTTAACCTTAACTAAGTATAAGGTTAACCTGTAATATTTCACAGAGACTACTTCAGTGATTTAAGGTTAACTTACTTTTTTGTAAAAGGGGTCCAGGAACTTACAAATATAATTGATATTTAAAATCAATGGATTAGGATTAATAGTTAGACAATCTTCGTATGATATCGATTTTTTTTGTCACACTATGCAACCCCTAAATCCTTCAAAAATACTTATCAACACAATGTTTCAGGGACATAACAACCCCGCTTGTTACAAAGGGTCCTAGTTCTCCACACGTTGAAGTAAAGGCGATCCAAGGAACTGATCTGGATAAGGGCACTGATGTTCCTGGTCTATACCAAACTCCTGTCACCATCACCCCGCACGAGTCAGGACCCAACAAAGTCTGTCTTGAACTCAGCAATGCAGAGTACGTTTTCCTTAAAATAGTTTGCAATAAACATGTATTTTCCATTTTGCACATAAGCGACTCTTACGATATATTATATTCCTGACTGACTGCGACCGTGTTTAATGATTGCAGGTCAAATTCATAGAATAACTTGTATAAAAGCTAAAATGAGTTCATGTGCCCTCATAGAACCTAAAATAGCTAACTTGAGTACAATTGTGCCTTTAAGGTTCTGATATATAAATCAATTGGCACAAGGGACTGGGCAAACTTGTTTTTAGAAACATGTTTTATTTAAAGGACTTTTGTTTACATCGTAAGGACTCATTCGGACAGTAAGTGAGCATTAAGGAAATGTTAGAGTAAATGAATGTTGGTTTAAAGAGGGGCATGACATATCATTTTATTCTCAATGTCTCTAGGTCTATCAGAAAAAAAGAAAAAGCCATATGTAACTATAGGGACTTGCATTATATTTCAGTGAGAAATCAGTATGTTTGCTGGTTTATAAAGGTGCAAGACGTGTCTATTCTTAATGTCTTTTCGTCCATTAGAACAACACTCACACACTTATACTTTATTATTCCATAGAATTGATGTGTTTTCATGTTCTAAATAAACGATTTTTCTAGCAATTGATTTTTTTGGGGGATAATTGACAAAATAAATCTTTGTGAGAAACACGGATTCACTGAGCCATCATTTTTTAAATTTTTAAATTTTTTCATAGATTTTTCGACCCAAAATAAGCCGAGAAATTGCACTTATTAGTAAAGGTGTTTTCCAGTCTAAATATAGATCAAGTCTATTATCTTCAAGCGCAAAGCATTGTGGTCTAGCTCGCAAGTGTATACAAAGACACGAAAGAAAAATAAAGTTTGTGAGCAATGAAAAAAATCGAAATATATAATTTTTGGCGGTTATTTATTTACCATTTCATTTAGTTATGTATTTTCTACAGATATTGGAATAAATGTTTTACCATACTAGGTATTTTGCCTGAATTTTATAATCAATGAGAATATATTTGTCAAAACTTTCTGGTCTTAGCTCAATAAAAAGTACATTAAACATGCAATAATTTGTATGTTCTCAGGACGTTTAGAATCATTGTTTATAAAACAATCGTCACATTCAGTAATGTGTGACAAGGGTATCCTAACTTCCAAGAGAGGCCCGTGCAGCACGTGCAGCCCGCGGGTTTCTATGGCGAATTGCGCTAAAGACGATCCTTCACGTTGCGGAAGCGCTTGCTGCTGTACATATGCATTGTGCAATAAAGGGAATTCTGTTTATATGACGTCAGATACCCTTAGCGCGCGTTACTCGAAGGGGGTCATCTCTTTGAAACCAAATTCAGTACATTGTCGTGATGTGATAATTATTTATTACATGTCATGTTGTAGATAAAAGATTTCTCTAGCGATTGACGTTATAAGTATACTTTCAACAAATATGTGTGTATTTGAAACACTAACATCCTTGATGGTTCTTTAAGGTTAATAAAGAAATATGAAACAACACTTGTTTTCCAATGTCTGTATCATTTGACCCTATGTGGACTAATACTAGTGACTTGCATAATATTTCAGTGAGAAATCAGTATGTTACAACATAGATGTCACTGATGGGTCGTCTTCACCAACGGTAACACATTTTATTGACAAATATATGTTATTTACAAGGTTATGCTTTTATATACTAAAAATGAATGTAATATTATTTTCGAACATATAATATAATTTGCAAAAATATATTTTTATTTTTAAATTGTTTAAAATGTCAGTGACTGTATGTACATTCCCAATCAGTATCAGAAGCACATAACGTTTACATAATTTGAACCTTTTTACATTAATTACATTTGTATGATAATTGAGAAGAGTTCAATACATTGTTAAATATCATGACATGGCAAAATTGTAGACTTGAATTTACTCCTAAATAGATTTTATTTGTTTCATTAACACATCAGCGGAAACCTTTCATAACAGTTGTAATATTGGTTGTATCTTCTACAGCAAACAACGTTTCTCAAACCAACCCTTCCAGATGAAAGTACTCTTCTGTGCAAAACTGAGTGCCACATGATTGTTCATACCAAAAAGGATCCTGACTGGTAAATTTCAAAGTTTACACTTATTAAACTGTCATAAAAGTCTTCGAATAATATCACAGTAGGAACGCATATGTGCTTGAGTTTCAATTTCGTCGTCATGGGTCTCATTCCACAAAGCAACCGTCACAATGGTTAACCTTAACTCCCATTTTTAAACATTGCACCAAGGTAACCTTAGTATCTTAGGATCATGTTAGTGCTTATGAAAGGAGGCCCAGAAAATTTGTAATAACTATGAATGTCATTTTATTTAAATCTTAACACAAGTCTCATCAACGACGTTATTTGCTAAAAGCTAAATTGGCTTAAACATAAATGTTCAAACTTGACAAATTATCGATGAAATAAGTATTGGTATTTTAAATATGAAATGTGACTAAACCTCTGCTTATTTGTCAAGAGATATTATAGGATTGTGATATGTTATTGTTTCGATGAAATATATTAAATTAAAAATCTTTATATATTTTGAGATTCTAAATATATTATATTTCCAACCAGTAACCAAGTAACAACATCAGACAGCACTGACACTGTGTTCAACACAAAGACAGTTGGAACGGAATGTGTGACGGACATCATGTATAAACCTGATAACACGGATAAAAAGCTGTGTGTCAACTCAGGGTAAGCATTTCTTATTAAATTTTAGGTGTAAAACGTTATTTATTTGGTTTACGAATTCTTCTATCGTGATCTTAACACATTTGGGGAAAATTCTACAAAGAATCCCTACACAAAAAAGCAGTTGCAAATTTTGCCTCCTCATTTTAAATGTTGCCAAAGTTTTTCTACGATTTTCTTATTTTTGGGATATCACTGGACAAGTTTACATGTTCAAAGACATGAGTCAAGAAACATGTTATGACAGTCCCATTAGAGTGTTTATACTGTGTTATATACGTTAAAGATGCATCCATTGTGTTTCATAAAACATTATTTCGCTTTAATACGTGCCAACATACCATATGTGCTGATTTCAGTTAAAACAATTTCACTCAACTTGCATATTCATCCCTAATCTTCAAATATATCATATTTAATACTTTCCATTAAAAGCAAACAACCGTGTCATTATACATGTGTAGAAACCAAAACTACACGCCCCATGTGCATGCACAGAAGTTATAAGACCTATTCAACATCATCAACCAAAATTTGTATTTTTGTCTGCTATAAATAAATTTCGAAAAATACGTTTCACTGATTGACTCGCGTTTTTCGATCAGAAATCGATATTTTTACCTCTATATCGCTGGTATACTGGGTCGACTATTATCAAAACCGCAACTTTCGGCAACAGTCAGTACTTGTCGATAAAATAACACTATTTTTAACGTTTGGCACATGTGACCCTAATGGATGCACCTTTAAATATTCAGTGATCGGAAGGCTGATCCTATGAATGAACGAATGATACATGATATGTACAAACATAGACATATATATATTTATACACAGTTTCTTTTTTCATGTTATCGTTCTTGTTTTTGTGAATACTTTTTAATAATACCTTTTCATATGCAGATCCCATTCTGAACAGAGGTGTTACCATGTGAAGAAGCCAACATCTGGTAGGTTTGATATTCGACAGTACATTTTAATAGTAATAATACAATATACGTACTTTACATTTGATAAACGAGAGCATTGAATGAATGTTATCAATATTCTCAGCGCTTTTTTTAATTTGTTCCCATTGGTTACAGAGTGAATATATATACATTTGATTATAGGGTGACATACTCGTACAAAACATACAGAAGGCTATATAATGTATTATGCTTGGAAATACTTGCTCTGAAGTATTCATAGATAATCAATTGTACTGGAAGTAAAGGAAAGTACTGGAATGAGTGAGTTCAACTTATTCTTGAATGTTTCAATTTCATTGTTCCTTGTTTAAATGAATTTTTCTACTATAAATCTCTGTTTTAGAATTCTTTGGTAATTACTGAATCTGGGAATTATGTTTTCAATATTGCATATATTGATATAATTTTTGGCTGATATAATGATTTGATTCATTAAAACATTTTTATGTTATGTGACAAACCAAATCAACTATTTCGAAAAGGTACTATGTTGTTGTAAAGAGTTATTAATCCAAGTTCAAGTTCATTCCAGAATTGTATGGTCTCACAGCAATCCAAATAACATGACATATGCTTTCAGAAGAATCTTTACAAAAATTACAAAATTCATTATCACCAAGATTCATTCTAAACAATTCCGTTTTAGTATAAACAGATTTATGCAATAATCTGTATTAAAAATCAAGAAGTTTAACATCTTTCAAATTATGCAGACATTAACTATCTTGTAACAGTCAAATTCACAGTCATCAAAGGCCACTTCCCATTTGTTACAAATTTCAGGTTTATTAAAGGGAACTTGTTCTGTTCATCAAAACTGGAAGTGAAATATTGTCAATTCAAAACTTGTCCAAATTTTGTTCGATGATCATTTTGGATAGTTTGAAGAAATAGTCGATAAATATGCAGTTAATTTTTTAATTCGTAATTTTCAAATGGATATTGTAAATTGAACAACAACTTTATTTTTAAGATCCATGCGCCTCAAAAACTTGCGTGAACGGTGGTGCGTGTGTGAACGTAGGGTCAAGTGCGAAATGCGTCTGTAAACCAGGATTTGAGGGAAACACTTGTGATCAGAGTAAGTTTTAAACCATTAAACGAATTCACCATTTACATCATCGATTATCAATCAGCTGGTCATTATCAAATCTAGTTAATGCATTGTTCTATCCTTTATTATGCAACAGAGCAACGAAGCCAAAACAACGATGCTTTTATAATGCTGAAATCGAATTGTATGCTTTCATGTTTATTTCATATTGGTGTGTCCATAATTAAAAAAAATGACAATCAGACTTTATACAAGATATGGATACCATGTATTTGTCGTTTCCTCGTTATTTTACATATTCAATCTACATGCTGTAATGTTGTTAATTACTTTCAAGTGTACACATAGGTTGAGCTAACTGAAACCAAATCTGGTCACGAAAGTAAAAATATACCGACGTTCAAAAGAAACGTGCCACTTTGGTCACTGCTACGAACTTTTGAAATCTGTAATGTTTTACTCCAGTTATCAGTCTAAGTAACCCTAGCCTTAATAATATTCTCTACACTCACATATTGATATGGGAGTGTAGCAGTATTTTTTAGGTTTACTAGGTTTACTTTGACTGCCAAACTAATCTTCAAAACTTCATTTATTGATTGATTGTTGTGTTGCTTAATCATTCTTTGTATGATCGAATGACAAAACATGAACTAATCTATTCCACTGATTCTAAAACCTGTATTAGACTTATACTATAAAGCATAAAACTATGCTTTTAAGCACATTTCATCTATCTGGTAGCTTTACAATACTCTTATTGTTGATAAATGCAGTGTTTTAGTTAAAACAAAATGCCCCTTTCCTTATTGCAAACACTATGTTTCTAGATCAAGGATCATGTGCTAACGGGGGTGAGGAAACGACGTCAGGGAAATGTGTGTGTCCAATGGGATTTACAACAGAGAGATGCACAACAGGTATAGCTTTATAATTTGCTTGAGATTAATAAAAAGGTTGTTAATGTTAATGTCGGTACCTTTATTCGCTACTGTTCCATGCAGATGCATAATAAGTAATGTAGCATTCATATTTGCTTGAGAAAAGTTGTTGTTGATTTAAAATAAAGACAACATGTACATACTTTCCTTGTTGGTGCCTTTTGTTGCTATTCTGGCTTACAGCAGGAACAGGGCTTAATAAAGACTCCGTCACTAACTTGTTTACAATTTGATATCATTAGAATTACCACACATTCGTCATCAAATATATTTCTACATCGATTATATGTTCATTTAAACGAGTGTTATATGTCTTCAAATTTAAGGGTTTCCATCAAAAGATTGAAGAGCCTGTTTAATTTTTTCTGACATTAAGCATTTATCATTGCAGCTGTTGCCGGAAATACTGGAACCGAGGTAAGTTGAAATATTTCCAATCAAAATTACACAAGCACTGTCAATAGAAGTTGATTTCCATGATTGTCTAGCAATATATAACAACAATGTAATATTTTCCTTTCAGCCGAAATTTGCACAAAGCAACCTTGAAAATGGCGGCACAATAAAATGCATTACCGGAAAACCATGTAAATTTCCTATTGAGGCATTGGGAAGGTAACAGTTATATTTGAAATTATTGATATTGAAATCTATATTATTAGTTTTCTGTACATGTTTTAATCGATAATTCAATGTATATTTCTTAAGCTTTAAATATTTTGACGTTTTTAATACAGATTAAACGAATCAAATGAGATGCAATGAAAACGTATCTGGATTTTAAGTTACCAAACACCTTCGAATAAATAATATTCGACGAAACCTGTTAATTTATATAGTGATGATTAACATGATATTAAAATCTCATTGACTTTCCACGTAACATCTCTGTATATTCTGCTTAATCTACACAAGCCATTTCTTGTAAACTCACGTGTCAACTGCCAATGACAATATTAATAAAAGCAAGTTTTCAACTCATGCAATGTGAAGACTTACTGGGTGAATAACTTAACACCTCCGTCACAATAAAGATCTTTCTATTCTTATATATTTATGTTTTACCTGCTCGTTTAATTGTTATTCTAGCAGCACTGCCCCTGTTCTATCACCTGGTCCCAGTTCCGGAGACGTTCATGTCGACATTGCTACACCAGACTCAATAGGAGATAAAACTAATGTTCCTGACATGTACAGTATACCTGTTACCTTAAAAGCAAACGAACCAGGGAAGAAGAAAGTCTGCTTTAAACTTGATGGAGGAAGGTAATAATTTTTGTAAAAAATACTGTATAACAGTAAAACACTCACTTGTTTTCGATTAATTCTATTTTTTACAAAATAACACCTTTCGGCAGTAGTTTGAATGACTTAATTGGTGACTGTTCTATTTTTTAACTAAAATATCATTATTTAAAGTAGACAGGGGTAAAGAATAAAATGTACATCAACATAACCCCTACCAATTTTAAAATGCGGTAAATATGTTCAGGATGTGGCAGTATGTGTTTTATGTCGATGAACAGTTGTGTTTTATCAAAATTAATTTTGGATAATTATGAATTTTAAATTTTAAATTTAAATATTTTGTTTAAAACTCCGCAGAGGTATTCTTTGACTGATTTAATGTTTTGGACTAATTTTCCAAACTAGTCAGTTTTTTAATACGACGTCAAAAACTCGAGATATTTGACTTTGAAAATTATAATATGATAAATACAACTGAGTGATATACTTTCTTTTGCCCGTCAGTGTAGTTTAATGAGCAAATGATTTATACGACTGAAACATAGTTACATGTTGTGTTCATCAGCCAGTAAACCTTAATGTTCCGTTTTGGAACATCATCTTATTATGTTTATGAAAAACACGACCTTTAAAATATCGTCGTTTTGGAATCTCCTTAACTTGGCGAGATAGGAGAGTGAAATATGGCTTTTGGCCTGTCTTTATGTCGCCCTACAGTAACCAAGCGTCAACTAATTAAAGTCCAAGGTGGTACATTATGTCGACAACACCTTTTATTTACATAATTTCCATATTTTTAATTTTTTTTAATTCAAATGTAAACAATTGTGTCAAAACAAACCTCTTGAAATAGCAGTTTTATCACCCCAACACTGTTTTAACAAGCCTACACATAAAAGTACCATACCATGATATAAATGTCAGTACACCTTTACGAAACATATACTTATTAAAGACATTCAAGATTGACTGTGTACGGTGGCTGCATTTTGTATTTCATTCTTTTGAAAATGTGGTAGCTTTTCTTTTGGCCGCTAGTGTAGAAAAGTAAGTGTTTCAGGAGTGGCGCAGACACGAGTGAAATAATAACGATTCTAGAGAGATGAGATAAATATGACATTTGTCAAGGACAACAGACATTCTATTTAGTATACATGTTTCTGTTTTATGTTGAAATGGAATGATTTCAATAGTTAATCAGTTCGCAATCTGACACTATGGCGTCATAACATTGTCATAATGACGTCATACGAGTGGTGATAAAGTTTATCACCACTCATTAGATTGAGGATAAAGGTTATCGACACTGCAGCTTGAACATTTATTGAACTCAGAGATATGAGTATCTCACTCCAAATTATATAATAAATGTGTTTATTATATAATAGATATTATATATATATTGTATTGTAGTATTGTATTGTAGTGAACAAATGTAACCTTGGTAAATATATGTACCAGTTTCAGGAACACTAGAATAAGTTACGTATAAATGATCGTTTCATCAAGGATGTATGATTTTGTTTAGTGAAGCTCCTTTCGTATAACATATTTGAAATCTATTTTCAAAAATCAATATTTCAAGATATCTTTGTTCTTCACCTAGTGCAGGTGGGGTTTGCTATACCGTTGACGTTGGCCCTGATACAAATGGTGCATCGACAGCTGAGGTAATATAACTTGTCAATTCTTTAAAAATACGATTTAAAGGCTGTAGATTTAATAATTTTACTTGTGAAATATTTTATTCAAATTTAATGTATTCTAACATTCTCACTCTACTTGGATTACTCAATTCATGTCCACGTTCCCACATCTGTTACAATTTGGCAATATTTCTCGTTTCTAACACAATCCCTTAGAGGTGAACATTTACAACACGGTTTGCATAAACCTCTTTGGGAAGAGAATGGGCTTCAACTATCTGTATCTTAAAAGAAACAACGACATAGTATGAGTTTAGAATGTATTGTTATATCGGATGGATATGGGAAGCTTGAGATAAACGAAATATTGTCATTCAGTGCACGATGAAACATTTACAAACCAAAGTAATATTTTAAGTTGAATGCTTCTCACGAAGGTAATACGTTCTCATGTACCATCTTTGTACCAGTGTCCCCCGAGCCTTCAGAACTGATATATATCTCGTTGTTAAAAGCAACAAATTCACGAGGCTTCCCAGACGGCATTTTCATCCAAATACATCGTCAACACAACTAGGATTGACGCGTCAATACTTAGGTCTTCAAGACTTCTGCTTGACCTTGAACTCCAAGACCATGTTGGACCATGGTTATTCATCAGTATCTCTGCTTCAAAATGAGCTATCAAACATGTCTCTATCTTCAGTAGTTTTTTTACAAAAAATATCCAAAGACAATGACCCTCTGAAAATGGAACAATAGCTTATTAATGGACCCTTACATGATCTTCCTGACGATTAGGACAAAAAGGTTAATATTTTCATACTAAGGTGTAACAAAGAAACAGTTGTGCTTTCATTTCCACTTAAGTAAATGTAATCATCTTTAAGACTGCATAAATAAGTAATGCGTTATGTTGTAATCAAAAATGCTTAAATTTTGACCCCTAGAGTACGTTTGCGATGTTCGGAGCTTAACTATCAACTTTGTGATGAAAGTGTTCAACAGAGACGTTGTTGGTTTTGAAATTATGCATACATAGGTGTTCATAACATGTCAATATCGTAATTAGTTAGGCAGGTACAGTCCTTTGAACTTTGCTAAAAATGGCAATTTTCGAAACGTGACACTGTTCTATGACACATAAACTATAACAGATACATGTTTGATATTTATTGTTCTTATTTAATGGTATCTCTTCTTTCAAATGAGCTATTAAACATACTGGTATCACTCGTTGTTTACGATCGGAAATTCTCCAAAGGCCATTCCCCTTGACAAGTCTCAAAATCACAAAAGTTTACTTTTTTGGGGATAATGTCCAAATTGTGCCCAATGTGTTAGGGCATTGTTAAGCTGGGTATTATAAACAGATTGCCATATATAACGTTGTCATAACTTTATTCCAGACAGATATAGGCCCCTTTGAACATGAGCCGATAAATGAACCTTTAAAAAAGGACCATATTCAAGGGATGATAATTTTAGTTTTAGGACGAAAGTCAAAATTCGGGCTAGAGCATTTTATTGAGCAGTTATTCAGCTTTAAAATGAGCTATTACACATAGCTGTACGTGTTGCTGTGATTTAGAAGAAGATTTTCAAAGACGCGAACCCTCATAACCGCGAAAGTTCACAAAATTTTCAGTTTTTGCGAAATAGCTAAACTTCTATAATTACGGCCGAAAACTGTTATAGGCCTAGTTGATGGGAAAAAATGTTGTTATATTGGTGAAAGTTTTGTGAAAATATCTTAAATAGAGATATTGAAGTTTCAAATTCAAGGGGAGATAACTCGCGAAAGAAGTCGACAATTCAAAATCGGGCATCATAGCGCACTAGTTCAGGTAATAGACTATCATCACTGAAAATGTCATGAAAATCGGTCAGGCGGTTAAGCATAAATCCTTCGGACAAAAAGAGGTCAAATAATTTATTTTTTTAAAAACAAAAACATGATAATAACAATAGGTCTTCCATACGTAGTCTTGAAGACCTAAAAATGTCAGTGAGGTCATACAATGTACCATGTAGCATTGTCATGCCATTACCTTTTTGTCAAAAACAATTGCGTGCTTTAACATAATGAAACACAATTACCTAATGAGTGGGTGTAGTCCTTACAAAAAGTGTAAACACATTAAAAATCAATGCATTCAGATTTTTGTTGAATGTTTCTAAAATTCTGTAAACTGTGAAGACAAATTGCCACTAGGCATCATAAGGATAACAGATTCCTATTTTCAGTTCGGAAGTGTATCCCACTCTTCTATTTGCAACTGGTATAATACAAAATATCAATTTCAAATTATCATTTAAATAACCAACAATAGTCACTAGTAAATCGTCCAAAGTAAATCAAATTGGTTTGGGATTTATTTGATCAATTTTAGCTATGTTCCGGACACGGAGCCTTCCTATATTGAACATCAACAATTTCAATTTCTTAAAATGTGCCAAATTACACCAACTTTCTTCATAGCTACAAAAAATGTCATTGACAAAACCTTTTCTAGTTTTAAGTCGTCTTGGCAGCAACGAATATTCTCCTTCAAAATCGTGCAAGGGCATAATGTGTAATGGTAGCCCAGATTTCGCCCTATCGCCTTAAAGAATATCCTGCAGAGTGCATACCAATAATTTGATTTCTGAGATCCATTGACAATCGTTTTCGTGCCATGTTCAAAAGATATGCTTGAATGGCTATGGAAAGCAACGTTACATACCGCTTTTTATGATCCACGATCGTAGCATGTTGCACGTGCATGCCCCGAACGTGTAGGCGCCACTGTCACGCATCACTGGTTGGGACTTATCGCACAAACACTACTGTTCTCATAAATGTACCTTGTTTAACTATTTAAAATATTCTCGAAAAGATATCATCACACATATCAGGGGATGCTTAACTTTCTTTCTGTATGTATAAATAGTCTTACCTAAAACACTTCTTTCAGCCCAAGTTTACTGACCCTACACTACCGAATGAGAGCACTGTACCGTGCAAAGATGAGCATTGTCATATGATTGTCCACACTAAACCTGAAGGGGGAACATGGTATGTGATTGTGCGCTTTTACCATATCGGTTTTATTTCCTTACAATGTAGACTATATAAAACAACCTTTGTAGACTTACCTATTTGCATCCATGTAAACAAAAACGTTTTCTGTATATGTTATGTTTCATATGGCTGCTTTAGTCTTACACTCAGACTTTGAAAAAGATATTTTGGAAATTTCACCATTATTGAAAAGGAGACTGTGAGAAATGGGAATTTGTTCCAGGCAAATGTGATCAAATGTTTGTTTTATCATAATGCGATGCATTTTTTGGATTGAATTGTATTTTTGGAAGATGATCATGCTGATTTTCTGTATTATTTCTGAATACAGATGTTGATACACTATCATTTTATTCATCTAGTAAACAGGTGACTACAGATAATGCAGAGAACAAGGCTTTTACACCCCAGTTGTCTTCTGATCTCAGCGAATGTCTCACAGATGTCGCATTCTCCAAAGAAGCAACTGCTGGATCTACACTGTGTATCCATGCAGGGTGAGTTAATCATGACGCTTTTACTTGCTTACATGTATATTGTTTATTATACTGTCATTGTCAAGTGCTGTTCTACATGCACATGTAAGGTGCGGTTGCAATGCTACACTGAATTTAAGAACGGGTCCATGGTTCGCTAGTTCCAGTCGATGCTCGCAGGTTTCACCGCATGCACAACTTTGATGGCGTTGCATGATTTTTCCATGCAATGAGCTGGTGTGATATAAATGAAGGTGAAATAAGTTATACCTTAAATCACTTCAGGGTGTTGCTTGATGTAAATACATGTGTCTACATCCATAAGTCTTTCTCACCTTTAGTCGAAATTGTTAATACATTTCACTTTCTTTTGCAGAGCCGCTGGCGAGAAAAGGTGCTACAGTGTGGAAAATTCTAACAAATTCACAGGTAGATATTTAAATTCCTTTATTACTTGGTTAACGATGCAAAGAACATTGATACTTATAATCAATCAATACGTTTTGGTTCATGTGAAAATGATCTTCATCGATGCTTTGATATGAAAGCTAAAGGGAGGGTTTTATCGGAGTATTTTTTGTGGAAACGAAATTCAAGAGGATTTTCCCGTTTACACATGTATGCTTTTATTTCCTTTCAAATTGAAAGATATTAATGAAGTTAATACTTTGATGACTTTACGTTTCACAACTTGATAAAGACAAGCGCACATTTGTTGAAAAATAAAAACAATGAGAATTAAAACCATTCGACGGCGCTGCGAGTGGGAAAAACGCTACGGCCTAACAGCATTTTGTTTATTTGTTTTATGATTCGTTATATGTTACTATGTGAATATTCTATCATTGTATGTGTTTTATTACTACAACTTTTTAAAATTGGGTTAACTATAGAATGTTTTCATTTCACGAAATGCTAAGAAACCAAATGACGGATGCTGCCGATAAATCAGTGATAAATTAAAACTAACCTGCACTTCTGTGCAATGCATACGCAAATATCATTTTCGTCTGTGAGATCTTACAAAATTTGTAGTTTTTATGTAAGAATTACCTTATGTCGATACTGTCTGAAATGCAAAATTCAAAAACTAAAACTGTTTTATTATTAAATTTCAGATCCCTGTAAAACTGAAACATGTTCAGATCATGGAATGTGTTTGAGAAAGGAGGCCGACTCGGAATGTGTCTGTGATGAAGGCTACACAGGGGAAACGTGTCAAACATGTGAGTGTCTTTATCATTGGTTTCTTAATTAACAGAAAAATGTGTGTGAAGATGTTGATAGATGTCAAACATTATTTTATCAAACATGTGAGTGTCTATATCATTGGTTTCTTAATAAACAGAGAAATGTGTGTGAACATGTTGATAGACGTCAAACATGTCTTTATTGTTGGTTTCTTAATAAACAGAGAAATGTTCAAACATGTCTTTATCATTGGTTTCTTAATAAACAGAGAAATGTGTGTGAACATGTTGATAGACGTCAAACATGTCTTTATCATTGGTTTCTTAATAAACAGAAGAATGTTCAAACATGTCTTTATCATTGGCTTGGACAATGGTTCAATGTACACGTTTATTCAAATTATTCTACACAATATGCTAAAATGTTTCTATTTTCCTGTCTTAGCTGTCGCCAAGTCACTTGGAATTAAGACGGAAAAGGTAAAAATGATCTCAAACACCAACTCAGAATGATGCAATGTTGCAATTATGGTATAAAATAATGATCTGATGTAGTAATCTGAAATAAATAACTTTGTAAAATGTCATCTGAAGAATCATAACGATGCAATGTTGCAAAAATGGTATAAAATAATGATTTGGTGTAGTAATCTGAAATAGATAAGTTTGTAAAATGGCATTCCAAGAAAAATAAAGATATATATGAAATAAACGATCACGCATGAATGAGTAGGTGCTACAAAAGATGTCTTTCAGATCATCAAATTCATGATTGAAAGGTACATCCATTGTGTTGTTGCCGGTACAAATTTCGAAACGCTCTAAATGGTGTTTTCTAATCGAGAAGTACTGACTGAGTAGCCGACTCAGTATAATGACTATATAAAGTAAAAGTAGTGACTTCTGATCCAAAACCGGACAATGCGATTGACGCGTGTCAATTAGTTAAACCTAATTTTGGAAACTTTTTTACCACAGAAAAAAGACAAATTTCGGTTGATAATGTTTGATAGGTCATATATCTACTGTAAGTTTAATGTAGTTTCGATACTTGCACATGTTTAACGAGGTTGCTTGATTTTCATTGGAAACTAGTAATTATGATATATTTTTTGATTGAGGATAGATATGTAAGTTGAGTGAAATTATTTGATCTGAAATCACAACATATGGTATATTGGCACATATTAAAACCAAATAAAATAAAAAAAGAAACACAATGGATGCACCTTTAACAAATAAATAGCTAATTCTATTTATCAAAAGTGTTCTTACCAAACACTTTTAATATGATCTTAAAACAAATTGTTCAAAGTGTGATACATGTTACAGCCTCATGTCCTTGAGCCGACCATCTCTAGCGGCTCGATCCTGCAATGTGAAGATGGAAAACCTTGCAAGGTCCATATTGTTGCCAGTGCAGGTGCTACGGGGAGGTATGTTGTCAAAATGTTGTAAAATCAATTTAATTGACAATCATTGATCCAAAACCTTGATTGGCGTATTTTACTAGGCCACGTTCTCTTCCAACAGAGGCTGCTCGTATCCCTTCAGATTTCCTATCTTGGCCTCCATTCTAGGGTTGGATTTCTCGGCTTCAGCAAAATTCCCTAGCGGGAAAAGGGGAATTTACTATATCCCTGCTTCAAATTCACTAATTTACTCATCTTTCAGCGGCTTGGTCGACCGAGATACTTCAAAGACCTTTGCATTTGACTCTAAAGGATCTTGCTAATTAGCATACGTCCTTCGAATATGTCTGATGTAAATAACACAAACGAACTATTTTCGGTATTTGTCTCTGATTTCATCTTCTTTATTTATGAAAAAGTTTACACAACATCAAATAGCATATTTTGAGGAATTCTAAGAAACATTAAACGACAAAATGTTTATGGTACATTTAGTTTAGCCTATTTAGGATATGTCACTTGAACAACGACATTGCTGATTGCAGAACTAGATTCGAATGCAACCAATTCAATCGGAATGAAGCTTTAGTAAAACAGAGGTTAGGATCGGTAATCTGAAGGGAGGCCATTGCATTTTGGAGTTCTGGCTGTTATGAAATAGACCCAATATAATATAATATAATATAATATAATATAATATAATATAATATAATATAATATAATATAATATAATATAATATAATATAATATAATATATAACCAAAAATGTTATGTATTCCAAAATTGAAATTATTAGTTTCGTTTCAGCCTTAAACTCTTATGGACAATCATCAATTAAATATCACTCAAAAGAAGATGTACAACATTTATTCTTTTTCAAAATGATACAACATTTGTATTGGTCTCATAATTTCAGTACCCTCGAAAATCCTAAAGTTGACGGCAAAGACACTGGATCTACACTCCCAGTGATAGACAGCAATGGAAATTTCGTTACCGATGTAACCATCCATCCTGGACCTGACAAAGTCTCAACACACTGTATCACGCTGAAGACTTCTTCAGGGTAACAAGTAGAACTCTGCTTCTATTCATTATAAACCTCTAATGATGACATGATATTCTTCTGGAGGACTTATTTTTCGTTATTACCAACCGATTCACTGGGAAATGATAAAAGTTAAATTCAAAATATCTTTAGCTCAGTACTAAGTCCTTTCAAATACAAAATTTGACCTGAAGGGACACTTAAAACAGACGAAATGTTTTTATTTTCGCCAGCTGTACACTCATTATGCTATAGTGTGTGTTATTTTGAGAATCTAAGAAGTTGGTCTAGTCACAGGATTTAGTCTACATTTTTCAAACAATATCAAATAACAAAAACCGTGATCATTGCATTTGACTGTTGATGTTGATGTAACATTGGGCATTTTATTTATTAACTCACGTGCAAAAGAAACGTCCCCATACAAAATACAAGATATTTCAATCCACGGGCTATAAATTCAACTGAAACAGCGTTACGTCGTGTCTTCAGAACCCACCAATACTAATATGAATTTTCTAAATATTCTCTGTTCATATTTCTGAGAAACACACGTTTTAAGAAACTGTTTTGGTATCTCCATAACTAGACGAGATAGATGCGTCAAAAAGCGATTTTTAGCTTACTTCGTGTCTTCCTACAGTAATGATGCGTCAACAAATTTAGCCCAACAAGGTTATTTATTAAAACAAAACAAACAAAAAGTCTGTATCACTCAAATTGTCCTCAAAGCCTTTGACTGATAAACTAGCAAACGAAACATAAGTTTTGAGTTTGTATGTTTTCAGAGTCGACGGAGAACCTTGGTGTGTTATTGTGAACAACAAGCCTGCTTGTAAGTGTTATCTTTTTATAAATGTTTCCTTAAATATTTTCATTTCATGCATGTATAATATCTTCCTTTATATCGCTATATATAGCTGCATACCGAAAGTTAGTTTACCTACTTGTGTATTTCATTGCAAATATCATGCAATTTGGCATGATTTTGAAGCATCGTATCAACGCGAAAACTAAACCGATCACGTTGCAGTTTTTTGCATCATAAGAAGACAGTTGAGTGTGTCATGACATGATTTAAGGTGATGCCTCTTAAGCCCTTTTTACATGCACACAGTTACTCCTAGGAGTATATTTACTCCTGTGAGTAAATTCCAATACTTGTTTATGTTCCAGCTACATCTCCAAACACGGTATGTATCATACGGTTGGCACTTTGGATAAAAAGCTAAGTTAAGTTGTTATTTCAAAAGATTGAAACTGAAATTGTAAAATATATTATAAATATGAATACCATCAGGGTTAATTTTATAGTTTTGACATTTTGAAAATTAATAACGAGCTTTATAATCTGATAAAATAAAAATTTATGAAATAGAATATCCTCCATGAGTTACAATTATCAACACATTTTAGGATGAGTTCGTAGATCCAACACTCCCCGATGGATCTGTCATTCCGTGTACCATTGGTAGCACATGTACCATTCCTGCGACAACCGCTACAGGAAAGGAGTAAGTACCACATTATGTAACATTCCCAGACCCCAGCTTGTTGCGGGTTGATACAAAAATAATTAAATGTACTTCCGAATATAATGATTTATTACCTATTAGGGCAATCATATTGTGGTTCATATTTTTCATACGATGCCCTAGGGCAATATCACTTTGTCATGTTGACGTGACGTCATAAACAATGCTATGACGTCACGTTTCGCCTATGACGTTCCGTTCTAAATGCTGCGACGGCGTGTCGCCAGCCTGTGATTGAAAGTGGATGTTACCGTATTTTCATTAACTTCATAAACAGAATATTATATTCGTGTACATGTATATGCCATACTATATTTATGACATTCGTGCCTGAATATCGGTAAATTTATATTTTTTGTCGTTTCCATGGAAACGTCACTTTTTGGACTTAGTTTTATTGTGTTCAATGGGGACAAGTTTTCTCGGATACCGTTCAACCTAGGTGAATTAAATTCTGGTTGTGAGTACTCATACTCTTTATCGAGTTCGAAAACCAGTTCCGAAATATTGTTTTTTACGGAGTTATGGCCCTTGAATCCGAAATTGAACTTAGTACCAAAAGATCTATGATGCCCCAATGGGGACAAGTTTTCTCGGAAACTATTACATCTAGGTGAATGAAATTTAATATGGAGATAGTCCAGATGATACTCTTCAACGAGTTCGAAAACCAGTTCCGAAATATTATATTTTGCGGAGTTATGGCCCTTGAATCCGAAATTGAACTTTGTACCAAAAGAGTTTTGATGCTCCAATAGGGACAAGTTTTCTCGGAAACTATTACATCTAGGTGAATGACATTTAATATGGAGGTAGTCCAGATGATGCTCTTCATCGAGTTCGAAAACCAGTTCCGAAATATTATATTTTGCGGAGTTATGGCCCTTGAATCCGAAATTTAACTTAGTACCAAAAGAGCTGTAATGCACCAATTGGGACAAGTTTTCTCGGCAACTTTTACATCTAGGTGAATGAAATTTTACATGTAGGTAGTCCAGATGTTCATTGAGTTCAAAGTCCAGTTCCGAAATATAATATTTTGCAGAGTGATGAAGCCCTTGAATCCGTAATTGAACTTGGTACAAATTACCGGCGTGATGCTCTAATGGGAAATATTAAGTTACCTGAAAAATATTACATCTGGGTGAATGAAATTTTGTAACAACAGTCAGTTCCTAAAATTATTTTGGACAATATTATGATGCTTCAAGCTGTTTGATAAACATAGTAACCTTCACATCTATAATTCTCAATGGACGGATAGCTAATGGCGGGGGTATTTGAGCCATGCTCACTTTTTTCTTGTTTTAGTCAATGTCACTCCAAAATGTTACTTACTGTTGATAAATAAATTGAAACGTCGGATAGTGTTAACGTGTAATATCAAATCCAGACTAAGTTGAACAATTTGGAAATTTACAGATTGAAGGCTCCAACTGGCATCGACGCACCCTACACCGTAGAAAAAGACCCAAACAACAACAATGAGAACAAAATAAAAATATCACCAACAGACAAAGACAAAGGAGACCACAATGTTTGCGTGCAAACGTAAGTTTAAATCTTGAATCTCATGATAATTTAATTGAAAAATTACTTTGACGGAATTATTTGTCTTGAATTCCAATTTTCTCTCCACAAAACACTGCCACTTTATTAAGATTAAGACATTTTTGTAGTAAATGAATATGATTGGTCTTCTGCCTTTCGTTTATTTCATACCGTAATTTGCATATTTTATACTCATCTTTTTACTTTTTCTTCTAAAGCACTCTTACAAGTGTACCTTTGCAGACATACCTTCTTTGAAGACAAGCATACCCTAGTTTCATATTAAAGCTGTGGTATATTCATACAAAGGACTAAACATTGATCCCCTGCTATTTTGAAACTTTTTTCTTTGACTAAAACGGGGGTTTATGAGTGAGGTCCTCTTGTTTTTATTGCAATCAAGTAATGTTCATATATTTGGGATTTGAGTATAGATGTACAAGTCGAGTGAGATGATTTGAGCTCAATATAGCATATGTAATATTTGGCACTTTTCAAAGTCAAATACAATTGTATGAAAATACTCTAATTTATTAATTTCATGTATGTCTTCTTCCTGAATAGGACCGGATCTTCTACAAAGAGGTGCTATGTTTTAAGGGTACAGCAAAATCCAGGTATGTCTAACATACATGTGTTCAATACATTGATTTGGAAAAAACATGATCAAATGTACATGCATCTGATCTTGTACATATTGTTGTATGGAGTCAAGTGCGGGATTTGAGTTAACGTCGAATCAGGCACCTGTTGACAGATCTAACTGTTTATACACCGTCATGTGGTTTAGTAGTTTTCTTGGGACATTCAGTACTAGCAATATTGGCCTGACTATGAAGACACGGGCTCGAATCCTACAATTCAGATTGTATTAAATATAACACTACTAGCTTGAATGATTCAATTATTGAGTTGTTGGTACATGGTGCTATCGTACATTCTGAATTCTTTTTCAGAAGGGATCCTCCTTGGGGTACATATAGCATAAAAATCCTAATTTTTGAGTTATGACAGTTAGAATTTAATATTTTTAATAAAATAACCGTAAAAATAATAAATTACTAAAAAATAAACATTTGGACCACCCTTAGTGGGCCCCAAACCTGGCGGTTGCTAGGTACGCCAGGGGCAGGTAACTCTAACTCACCACTTATAAATCTGTCATAGAAGAGTCAAGACGTGTTGGTTTTCTCAGTTTCTTGTCGCAGATCTCTAAGAAAAATGAACCAAGATCCCAATACTGTAGGAGTGGTAACCTTTTCTTATATTATCTCGGCAGAGTTCTCAATTCATTATCGCATTCTTACCTCGTAATTTCGTTTTTTCTTGGCATACGTGAGTCAGTTGGGCCACGTGGAGGGAAAAAACGCCCATCATGCGGCCCTTTTTTATTTTTCGTATCTCTTTTTACAGAGTTCGAAAATATTCTAGGGTTGTTCATTTTGGTTTACGATAGGTTTATGTAAGATGCACGATGGTTTCCATCCCTTTCTGGTCAATTTCTTGTCCGATTGGGATTGGCACTTAGTCGTTTTTTCATGTCAGCCATGTTTGTTTACATGCCTTTCATTCAGGCATCAGGTACGTATCGATGGCTTGCATTTATTATTATCATATGCAGGACTAATATAACTACCTCTGCCGGGGTCTTTTTGCATTTGTTTATTTTTACATATGCACATACCTACCCCACCCCCTTTTGCCTCACACTCTGATTGTTGGATTTTCAGTCCTTCACTCAGTGTTCGGGGTGTAGTGTCAAACTGCCTCCTGCTGATAGGCACGACAAGTGTCTTCGATGCCTGGCCGAAGATGGCCATGATGACAGCAGCTGTGACATCTGCCTGCAGTTCACCCCCAAGGCGCGGAAATCTAGGCATGCAGATCTGGCCTACTTCTTTAAGTTGATCAGAGAGGGGACCGATGTGTCTAAAGTGGATCCCCCCTCTAAAGCTAAACGCAAGGGCACTGGTAAGGGCCGTTCCAACGAGGTCAAGGCTCGCTCTCCTCCTCCTCCTGATCTCGTATCAGAGGAGGAGGTTGAGTTACAGCCCCCTGTCCTGGAGAGACAGGTTCCCTTTTCCCCTGCACCTTTTGATATATTAATCAGTTCACTACTATCTTGCAAGAGCAGATGAAAGGAATGTTAGCCGAGGCGGTTTCGGGGCTCCGTAAGGAGTTCCAGGCGCCGAGGTTGACGGACCCGGATGCTTCAACGCAGCCCCGAGTCCCTAGTGGCTCAGGTGGCGCGGGGGGTGGCGGCAACCAAGGCTCCGACCTTGCTATGCCGTCCACCTCTGGGCTCTGGGGCTCCGATACCAATCGGAGCCCTCAGAGCCAACCCAAGGTGCGAAGCTCCAAGGTGCCGCCGGCTACGCCGTCCACCTCAGGAGCCTCTCGGCGCCCTAAGACCCGAGCCTCAGAGCTGTGGGGCAGCCTGTGCTGACACCCATTGTTCACATCAGGTCTTCCTCTCCCATCGATCTGGTCGACGATCCCTCCTTGGAGGGCTCCGTCTTCTCGGATCGGAGGGATGAGGAGGACATGGAAGACCTCATGGAGGTTGATGATGTGGATGATGAGGTGGACGCTAGGGATGTCCCCCTCACACCAGCTTTCGCTCTGAGGCAGATGCGCGATAGGATCGCTTTAGCTCTGCCTCAGGTGGTCATCCCGCCACGGTCTCCTCTGGATTTCGCCTTCCGGGGGACCAATTTTCTGTCCCGAAGGTCGCACAGGTGCAGTTGAGCCTGCTCCCGTCCCTCGAGGCTGAGAGCATCTCTCCCCAGCTGTCTGGTACCAGGGTACGGGTTGATTGCGAAGATTGCGATTGGTGAAGAGGTACCAGATTGGCAGGGAGGGTTTGTTTGACATCCCGGGGGTAGGTGAGTACGTGCTCGCCCTCACCTCCCTTGCTGGGTCTGGGACCCATTCCCTTCTGGGGAAGCAAGGACGCCGGGTACCTCCCTTCACCCAGCAATCCTCGCACCTGTGCTCGGTGTATAGGTCCTTCGAGGACACTTATCGCAACGCAGCGCAGCAGGTGCGAGTGGGCATGCATGGGGCCTATCTCTCGGCTCTTCAGTCGGAGATAGTAGGGAGGTTAGGAGACCCCGAGTCCGACTCGGTGGTGCTCCTTTCACAATCGGTGGGGGTCTGGACCCATCTGGCACGCGACGCTCTTAGAAGTGCAGCGAGCCAGTTGATGGTCGCCGTTATGGGCATGCTGTCGACTGCGTCGGCAGGCCAGGACACCCATGCGCGGCTCCTTGCTTTGCCTTTCCGGTTGGGGGATTCCCTCTTCCCGGGAGCACAGCAGGTGCTGAAGGACGCTGTGGAGGTGGCGAACGTTTGCAAGGACACTGAGCTCCTTACAAAACCGCCACCTACCAAGAAGAGCAAGCGTCCGTGGCCCAAGACTTCCCAGACTCCTTCGGCGGGAGAGGCTGAGGACTGGATCAGAACACTGAACCAGTTCCCAGGCCAGAAGTCTAGGGGCGGTAAGCAGGCTCGAGGGGGAAAGGCTTCACGGAGGCCTTTTCGGGGGGGTCGGAAGCCCAATCAGGCTTCCTAACCCCGCCTGTCCCCGAGGTGACTCCCAAAATTCCGGCAGCCCGAGAGATGCCCGAGACGGGGGTTCACTGTCTGCTACCCAGCATCCCAGTAGGCGGGCGTCTGTCAGGGTTCCTTCCGGCTTGGTCAAAGGTAACCGACAACCCCTGGGTCCTGTCCACGCTCAGGGATGGACACCTGCCTTGGTGGAAAGTAGCGCCACCAGTCTTCTCCGGGATACGTTACACTCCGGTCCCCTCTGTGCCGGAGAAGGCCGAAATCCTCAGGTCCGAACTGCGAGCACTGCTCCAGAAATCGGCCATAGAAGTGGTACCCCAGGTCAGGAGCAGAGTGGCTATTACTCCACCTACTTCATTGTTACCAAGAAGGACGGGGGTTTCAGACCGATTTTCAACCTCAAGTATCTCAACAGAAAGATAGAGGTTCCATCGTTCAAGATGGATACTCTGAGGTCGGTCATAACGTCCGTATAGGCAAACGAGTGGCTTTCCTCGATAGACCTCAAGGACGCATATCTCCATGTCCCCATGCACCCAGAGTTCAAGAAATATCTGAGGTTTGCGTTCGACGGGACATGTTACCAGTTCAGGGTTCTACCCTTCGGCACCTCAACGGCGCCGAGGGTGTTCACGAAGCTCATGCTGATTCCCGCTCAGGTCGCCAGGGCACGAGGTAGGTTTTGCCACCCGTACCTGGTCGATTGGTTGGTCAGGGCGCTGTCTCAGGCTCTGAACCAGGCGGCCACCATGGAGATCATCAGTTTACTGGTATCCCTGGGCTGGATTATCAAACTGAAGAAATCGGACCTGAAGCCCACTCAGGATCAGATTTTCCTCGGGGCCAGGTTCCGGATGGATCTGGTGAGAGTCTCTCTCACTCGAGACCGAGTTCTGAAGGTTCAGAGGGCCACGCTTTTGTTCCTAGAGTCCCACAGTCACACTGCTCGCAGATGGCTCCAGTTACTGGGGTTCATGGCGACAACAGTAGACGTGGTATTCCGAGCTCGACTTCGGATGAGACCGGTTCAACTGGCCCTAGCCGGTCTGTGGTCTCATTCCGAGAGTTACGAGAAGCAGCTCGAGACTCCGGGGTGGCCGCATCTTTTGTGGTGGACCAGTACAGGGGTATCTCTCTGGTGACGCTAGTGCCCTCGTGCACAGTCCAAACAGATGCTTCGCTCTCGGGCTGGGGAGGGGCCTTACGACCCCACTCGGCGTCAGGTCTTTGGTCCCAGGCCGAGACTAGCCTGCACATCAACGTGCTAGAGCTGAAGGCAGTCAGGCTGGTGTTTGAATGCTTTCTACAGAGGCTTCGTCATCAAGTGGTTCGTCTAGAAATGGACAACCAGACAGCCATGTCGTACATCCTGAAGCAAGGAGGGACTGTGTCCCCAGCACTTCTTCAGGAGTCATGGGAGTTTCTCCTGTGGTGCGACAAGTTCGACATCACAGTCCTCCCTGTTTACCTTCCAGGGTGGACAATGTGAGGGCGGATGCGATTTCGCGCAGAATCCTAGCCGCACACGAATGGAAACTCGACCCGGAGATATTCGCAACTATCTCCCGGTTGTTCGGGTTATTCCAGGTGGATCTGTTTGCGTCAGAGACGAACAAGCAGACACCAGTGTATTGCTCCCGGCTGCCAGACCCAAGGGCGGTGGCCGCGGATGCATTCGCGCTAGACTGGACCGGCAGAGTTCTGTGGGCCTTCCCACCAGTTCCTCTGATCTCCAGGGTCCTGTCATAGCTAGTGGTTCAGTCGGCTCATCTGCTTGTGCTGCTCGCGCCGCTGTGGAAAGCGCAGGCCTGGTTTCCACTGGTACTCAGGTTTCTGTTTTGCCACCTGTGCTGTTACCGTGTCAACCATGACTGCTGGCTCAGGAGGGCAAGCCACACCCCAAACCAGAGGTTCAATGGGTGGCTTGGCCTCTGTCCGGAATCGCCTCCAAGAGGACGGTATTCCTGCAGGAGTTGCAGACACAATACTGGCTTCACGGAGGGATTCGACAAATGTTCAGTACGAAGATAGATGGGCCTGTTATGCGCCCTGGTGTAGAGGTAGAGGGCTGCCAGATCCCTTTTCTACGTCTCTAGTGGCTGTTCTAGATTCCTTCAGTCTAGGCTCGATGCTGGCTTGGCCGCATCAACAGTCAGGGGATATTCTACAGCCATCATTGCCTTCCACATACCGGTGGATGGTGCTCTCCTAGGGGCCCATCCCCTGGTCCAGTGCTTCTTAGCAGGTGTGGACAGAATCCGACCTCCAGTGAGGCGGATCAGCCCTTCATGGGATCTATCTGTAGTACTAGATTGGTTGTCAGGACCCAAATTGATGGACCTGGCAAACCTTTCACTACAGTTAATGACATGGAAGACGGCCTTCCTTGTGGCGGTCACTTCTGGCAGGCGGGTAGGAGACATTCATGCAATGTCCTCCGATCCCGAGCTGACTGTCTTTCATAAGGACAGAGTCAGCATTAGACTGCCGGATACTTATCGCCCGAAGGTCGATCATTCTTTCCATGTTACTGCCCCTATTGAGCTGCCCGCGCTACACCAGCCGGCAGCGTCGGGCTCAGTAATTTCACGCCCTCATATTCTTGATGTGCGAAGAACTCTTAAGAAATACTTGTCCAGAACTGCCTCGGTCAGAAAGGACAAGCAACTGTTTTGTTGCTACGGCGGAGTCAGCCCAGGGGCTCTTGCCTCCAAGCAGACTATATCACGGTGGATCGTGTCAGCCATAGTACTGGCTTACGTCCACAAGGGCATGAGCCCGCCCGAAGGTCTGAAGGCTCATTCGGTTAGGGCAGTAGCGACGTCAAAAGTGTTCGCTGCGGCCCTGCCCATTGAAGAGATCTGCTCCGCAGCTATCTGGAGCCGTCCGAGCCCATTCATTCGGCACTACCAGCTTGATATGTGCTCCAGGGAACGGGCTCGGTTCGGTCAAAAAGTTCTCTCCAGTGGGCAGAGTCATAACTCCTCTAGCTGAATGAGCTTTCTGAGGTTGTTTTTAACTTTGCCACTGTTGCTGTTGGTACTAACATCACGTGGTGCACTCCCGATAAGAGAATCGGGAAAAAAAAAACCTGCATAAAAGGACAGGGGGCTGTTTCCCAGGGTTTAGTACGGGTGTTTTATACCATTTTTTTGTATCCCTCCCGTAGTCCTTTTCCAAAAAAAGGGGGGGGGGGTGCATTTTGCTTAAGATAAAATAAGGCCTGTTTTGAAGGCTATTTTGTCAGTATTCCCTGATCCACAGGCACGCTCCATCCCTCGGATTCGGCCTTACGGTGTTCAGGTTAGTTGCTCCTTTTTTCTCAGATTTAAGAAATTATCTGCGAGCATCTATATTGTACAGTCTAGCAGACAGAATTCCACTCCCAGGACTCTTCTTTGGGAGTCTGTTTTATGCTATATGTACCCCAAGGAGGATCCCTTCTGAAAAAGAATCGAACCAACCTGCAGAGGTTGTAGATTCTTTGAAGAGGATCCTCCTTGGGGTAGGGCCACCCGCCTCCCCTTATTCTGTCTGCCTGTCAGATTTATAAGTGGTGAGTTAGAGTTACCTGCCCCTGGCGTACCTAGCAACCGCCAGGGTTGGGGCCCACTTAGGGTGGTCCAAATGTTTATTTTTTAGTAATTTATTATTTTTACGGTTATTTTATTAAAAATATTAAATTCTAACTGTCATAACTAAAAAAAATAGGATTTTTATGCTATATGTACCCCAAGGAGGATGATCTTCAAAGAATCTACAACCACTGCAGGTTGGTTCGAGTTTTTACTATTTGGTTTATATTTGATTTCAACTTAAATAAAAAAAAAATTAAATAAATAATTGTTCATATTACCTACATGTACTTCTTCAGATGCCTTGGCCAAAGAAGGTTCTAGTTTAAGCCCAGTTACCAAGACAGATGGAACAAGTTCGCCGGGTAAGTATCAAGTTTCGTTATAATTAATAATTTTCGCTTCTAAAATTATGTCTAATATGGAAATTTCGAATATATTAATTCAATTTCATATTATTTAAAATTAACACTTATTCATAATTAATTATATTTTATACAGATACAAGTTCGAAGAAACTGGAAAAGGTAAGTCTCATAGACCACACTACTAATGATAGTGAAAACAATTATCTCAGAATGTTAGAGATAAATAAAATTAAAAGAATATGTTACCTCTTTGAATGATTAAGAAATAGTTCGTTAAATTATCAAAGTTATGGTAACAGCTGCACTTAACAGTATCATAACAATGTACAGTGTCATGTGCGATCGTAACCACAATGAACTAATTTTCACAAAGAAGTTTAGATGATATTTCTTTCAAAAGCGTTAACATGCTACACGTATACAATTATGCAATGAACTAATTTTTAAGCAATGCATGCTTCTCTACTGAGAAAAGGTTTCTAAGACTAATACATTGAATATTCCTTGCAGCCAAAGGTTATCGGTCCCTCCCCAATGAATGGAACAACGGTGACGTGTGATGTTGGGGGATGCCATCTGCAGCTTCTTGTACAGACCCCCGAGTCTACAACAGGGTACGTTATCACTAATAATGATAAACATATAGATCATATATACATGTGCATGTATCACTTCTGATTACACTAAACCGCAAAAGAAACGTCACCACATTTTCAACTGTGTGAAAAACGAAATACTGCTGCCGGAGAAAGACGATTTTTAATGATATTCATAGGGACATATTTTGTAAAGAGGTACCCTTAATTTCATACGTCAGGGTGTAATACTTTTATGTTCATGTCGGTTCAGGTACACTGTTGGTACTAACATCGCTTTTTCAAAATGTTATTTTAGCCAGAATGTTTGGCATTCAACTAAAAAATTCATAAAATATAGAAATTGAATCAATAAAAGATGTTATCGACATAAATAACCTTATTGGACTTAATTTGTTCACTCGTCTTTACTGTAGGGCGTCATAAAACAAGCCAAGAAAGCCGCTTTTGACTCCCTTATCTCGCCCAGTTATGGAGATACAAAACAATGATTTCTTAAAACGTGGGTTTCACAGAAATATGAACAGATAGTGTTTTGAAATTTTAAATCTGGTTTAGTTGGATTCTGGAGACTTGATGTATCTCTGTTTCAGTAGCCTTTATTACGCGGGGGTTGAATCTTGTATGTTGTATGGTAACGTTTCTTTTTGCGGCTGAGTGTATATATGGCAAACGATATACATTGTACCCGCGGAACCATATTTCATTTGAAATTTGAATAGATTGAATTTAGTGTAATTGAAGGTGATTTTAAGATGTGTACATTCAGCTAGAACACCTTTCATAGATTAAATGGGTAATTTAGTAGTTACCGTAGTCGAAAGTGTGTCATATGACACTTATAGGTACATCCATTGTGTTGTTGGGGGTCACATATGCCAACTGTTATAAATGGTGTTACTTTATCGAGAAGTATCGACTGTTACCGAAAACTAGCATATTGTTGATACTTGACTGACAACTACTGTGCATTTAAATAGGACGTGCAGTTTCGGATTCTACAATAGCATAATGATGCTACTCGATTTTAATTGAAAACTAGTGATTATGATATATTTGGCGATTGGGGACGAAGGTGCAAGCTGAGTTGATTTATTTGTACTGTAAACAGCACATATGGATTGCTGAAATGTATTAAAGCCAAATAAAAACGTATTATATGATTGCAGGTGAAATAACGAGATCTGTCAATGAAAATAAACCGTGTTATCAGTCACCAGTGAAAATAACAATGGAACGTATATATGGAAATATATACAAGAGCATTAATATATCTCAGTGTGAGACAATTATATCAAACAATGCATATTATAGATTGTACAATAATTAACCAATGTGGCTTAATCTCATTGAATACATGTCATAACGTACTTTACAAGTGATAGAAGCGTGATGACTCTTAGGGTTTATAATTGATGAGAGGAGCTGTTCCATTGAGACCCCAACGAGTCCAGTTGATGAAATTAGTTTCGAGCGGTAATGAATATATTTTGGGCATTCAAATATAAAGTGTTCTTCCGTTTCTGTAACACCCTGACTGCACTGTTGACAGAGTTGTTTGTCTACAGGCGTGGTGTTATATCTTCCTCTCTCAATCTCAAGCTGGTGAGCGCTAAGTCTTAACTTAGTTAATACTTTTCTGTGGTCATAATTCTTAATGTGTAAATAGTCTTTGTAGCCAAACGAGTCTTCAATATGTCCAAGCAGGCGTAATTTCTTTCCTTTATCAGATGGTTGTTGATCAGTTTCCTGGAGGTATATTTGGATAAATTCAGTTTTTAAACATTCAACGAATTGCTTGAGATACTGTAAATGTTTGATGAAGGGAATGATATTTTAAGACGTTGTTCAATTGTTGAGACCCAGGATGATTTTGAAAGACCTTTATCTTCTTGTAGGGCAGCATATATAAGTCTGTCTTGATCCATTCGCAATTATCGTTTGTAGTAGTTGAATACGTTAGAAAGTATCTCTATAGATAGAGGGTAGAGTCCAAGCTCGCTAAGGCTTCCGATATTACTGGTTCTCTTTGGTACTCCGAGAATTGATTTAGCTGTTTTAATGGTTATTGTATTACAAGCCAGCTAACTCCAGTTTTGAAACGGATCTGATATCGATTTAAATATATCGCTGCCCCAAACTTCTGATCCATAAGTGGCGATTGGTGATATGAGACACCGATAGAGACGATAGAGACCTGACGTCATAAAACAATGCTCCGACGTCATGACACGTTCATGACGTCACATTGTTGCTGAGGCAACAGGCTCATTTTGGAGCCGACTTAACGTAAATGCAAGTCGATTTCGGTGAATATGCAAGGATTTGATCATATAATAAATAGAAAATGTGTCTTTTCTTGACAGATACCATGTTTATCTCATCTCGTGAGGTAGAAACTTATAATATCCTCTATATGATACACAATGCATGCACCTTTAAGATTATAAAGACTGAACACGCATGAAACAGTGAACAATTTGTATGATGTATATGAAGAGTCAGTAAATTGTTTAAATGCATTAAAATAGTTTTTACTGTGTCTACCCCAGTTTCAATAACTATAACAGTAAGTTGTGAGGTTTGAAATGACTGATGATTATCTTTTTCGTAGCAAAAACATACGTTGGTCAGTTCATACCTCGCTTTGTACAATGCATTAAATTTATCCATAATAACATGGCATGTTCACTAGGAAACAGAACAAGATGAACAACCGTATATGTACGTATATATATTGTCTTATGTTCCCGTTTTGATAATAAACAGGACAGAACCAGACGTCGTTTCATCAGGAACCGATGGGACAGTTGCTAAGATATCTTCGACAAAGGTAGCTCCTAACCAGCACAGTGTTGACGTGTCCTTGACCCCTGACCCCACTGGACCCGACCATCAGACAATGTGCATAGAAGTTACACTGTCCGCCACGTATGTATATATTTTTGAAAGAGTGTATATGATCACATTTCATAGTTACCATGCGTTCCAAATGTGTACGTTTTGTACGATGGCTATATGAAATATTTCAAGCATAATATTTTTAAGTTTGTATTGTTTATGAATTGAATAGAACTGATGTCAGATATTGTTACATGCTATCTAACCTAATCACATCGATGTTGTAAAAAGCTTTCAGATAATAGAATTTCTAACTGATTTGTGTTTAAACATAATTTCCTGCAAATGTATTAAAATATCAACTTGAACGCGCAGATTTATTTCCATTACATCAATACCGGGTGATATTGATGGACAAATTATCTGATGTATTATTGCAGAGAAAGTTCCCCTTGGTGTGTGGATGTTAATGTTGATAAATCAGGTAGGAATACAATATCAAGCCATTCGATTTGAAGAAACGACTTTTGGACATTCGTTATGTTACATTCTATAACAATAACAATGCTTTAAAGATGGTATATCAGACTGTAGTGCCCTCGGAAGAAGCATACCTTTTATATACAGAATACTAGACGACAATTTAATACCATATAATATCATTTTATTAACCGAGTTAATGGTTTTGTATTAAAGCGAGTTTGGTACCAAATCATTAAGAGTTTTAAGAAAAATAACATGACACGAAAGAAAGTTTATTATTCTGTTTATTAATTATCCACATGATCTAGTGAAATTGTTCATAGTGTGCTGATTACCGCGACATTTTGATTGTGCTGCGTCATAACTGCATACGTAATGACGTCATACTTGCAGCGGTAGGCTATTACACTATTGCCGTATAAATGTTACACTGCAGGGGCAAGTAATAAAATGAAACATTTTCTCCCAGGAACCTCTTCTGGTTCATCTACGGCACCGGCAGAGGTTACGGAAACAACTATTCCCTGTCACATCGGTGCTACCTGCATTATACCTGTCACTACGCAATTGTCAATGTAAGTAGCTGAATCTAAGTCAGTGTTAGGTATATTCTTCGCCCATACGGTCATCTACCCAGCGGCAGTTAGGAGCTCCTCATGCAGACAATAACAGTTTCCCGTAATTCTGTACATATACTGACGTTCAAAAGAAACTTGCCACTTGTTTACCTTACCCAAGTTCAAAACTGCATTTATTGTTATTTCTTGTGTGGTTTGATTAACTCTTCGTATGATCGGATGAAATAACATGAAATATTCTATTCCACTTATTCTTAAAACTGTATTATCTATACTAAATATGATAGTCTCCTGAATTTGTTGCTTACACAATCATGGTTGAACTTAACACTTAGGCCACTGTTAACAACAACCGCAACAGAGATGAACGACCAGTTTTCCCACTTCGTTCGCGCACAGGGAAAACTGGTCGTTCATTTCTGTTGCACAACATATTTGCGCTTAACTTCACCTGAAGTTGAACTTAACACTTATTTTTAGGCCACTGTTAACAACAACGAACTCGACTGCGTCTGTACAAGGATCGACCTTGTCTCCCGATGGGAAAACAATCACACATTCTGTGGCTGTCACACCGACTTCCTCAGCGCCCTCTATACAGAAGATTTGTCTGGAAGGGAAGACCTCGCCGTCAGATCCGTATGTAGTATATAAGTCTTACACAACTCATTGTCACCGGTTAATGATAAACTTACCAGTATTCATTGGTGCAATTCCATGTGAGGGTTTATTTCCCTTGTCATTATGAAACATGAAAGCAAGTATTGTCCCCACTGCAACGCGGAGCAGGGGCTTTATTCAACGGCGTCAATTATTTCAAAGTTTATGTTTTTCAAAGGAGTTGTAAGGTGAACAACTATTTGTTTTTGATCAAACTTAGCTCAACATTGAATGTCCCCTTGCAAAGTAAAAATGGATTCCTTTGATGTTAGCTATTGTCTGATTGAGAATATTTATATATAATATTTTACAGGGCACCTACAAAGACGTGCGTGAAAGTTGAGGTTTTACCAGAAGGTACTATTGTTTGCATTATTCATTGAATTCATCTATATTTTACTTATATTCAACAAAAATAATTTCATTGAAGTTTCGTTACAGACATATTTTATTATCGTTACAATATCACCAAAAACTAATAATTTTGATTCCAAATAATTTTTACCTATCTTTCTGTAAAGGTTATACAGCAATAAATTAAAATTTCAATTTAATTTCAGTAAAACCTACAGCCACCGAGGTGAAACCGACCGAACCACCGAAAGGTAAACACTAAATATTGCATCTTCAAGTATTCTACAAGTGACGGATTAAACTAGTTTTGAAATACTGAGGGAACTAGCGTGTCGAGTAACTCCCAGTGTGTGTTTGTCTTGTATAGACTGCAGCACTGATAAAACCTAATGTTGATGACACATTAAAGGGGCAGTAGCACGTATTTTTGCAAATTTTATTTTTTTCAAATTTCCCATTTAAAATGATAGTCTATGTCATCTTTATTTACTTTAGAGGGTAAAACATACTGAGGGAAACACAAACCAATTATCCGTAGTGTTAATAACGGTGTTGCGTATAAAGCAAATATTGCATGGCGGCCATTTTATTGTGAACACAATTTATTATTTCGATTAACAAAAATGATCCCCATGGCTTTACGAAACCATGCAGACTTATTTTTAACTTGATTATCTGAAGAGAGAAGGGTGGTTTACTATCAGTGACATTATTTTTCAAATACATTTCATCAACTTATTTCAGCGAAAAAACGTGCTACTGCCCCTTTATTGATATATCCAAATTAAGTGGCGAGACTATGTTAGTTTCGATAATTATATTGTTTACAAATTCAAACAGATATGCTTTTATAATAAAGGTTATTGATGTAAGAAATGTGACGAATATATCATATATTTCCATCAACACTGTGACATTCAGCAAAATGACTGTCAGAGATAATGTTCAGGTATATCTGCATCGAAAGTTGCTCAAGAAATGATTATGATTGAGAGACAATTGAGCAAATATCTTTATGCTCTTCAATAATTGTGTGTGTGGACCAATAATCAAAACTGAACACATTGATTCCAGTTATTACCCAGGGCATCGGTGTGGACACGAGAGAGGTATAACCTTACACGCATTTCGATATTAAATGTTATTTTATATTCATATAATTTCATTTAATGCATAAAACCATAATGAAGTTGCAAAATGAAAAAAATGACGTCAAAATATCTTAACAGTGTCAAAATGTATTAAAATAGAAAGCCATATGTTCACACATATTCAACATCTGAAACTGAAAACCAGCAAAAGCGCTCATTATTACCAAAAATGAAAAAGGCACATTTAAGATCCTTTTGAAAAATAAATGATACGTTAAAAATCAAGCTTGTTTATTTGTTTTAAGCCCCACGTTCTGAAACCAACACTGACGAGCGGGACAGTTATCCCTTGTAAAACAAGCTGCCAGGTCGATGTTCTTGTAGACCCAGGGAACAAACCAGACGGGTATGTTATCAATGTTGTCAATATGTTCTTGCAGCTTGGTTAATTCATGTTTTCTATCTACAAATTAGGGAATGTAAATAAAAAACTGAGTCATCTGATTATAAATTCAAGGATAACTATAAAAGATATGCATTTGCAACAGCATTGATATAGTTTAATTCAAAAGGACATGATACCTTTATAGCTTGACTTCATATTAACAAGAATATTTTGTACCTTAAACTTGATTCTTCATTATATTCAATTGTAAACGAAAGATGTATTTTGATTCATATATTCTGTGTGAATGAAATAGTAAATTATTATAGACTTAAAGGGGCGATACTATCAGGGTATTTTCGTTGAAACGAAATTAAAGAGGACATTCCTGTTTACACATGTGTGTTATTGATACTTGATTACAATACAATCCAGTTGAATATATTTCTGAGCGTGAATAAGAATACGCCGATATAACCGTCTCTTTAAGAGATTGAATTGTTGTGATGTATGTGATGTCCAATCATTGATAAGAATCATATTTCATAAAATCTTAAAACATCAACTTTAATTGTCAGTGGAGTGGAGTTAGTGCAAACTCAAGGCACATTCACAACACCCAAAATAGTTGCAACGCCTGATGGGAAATACAAAATGAAGCTCGATATCACACCAGATAGCACTGATGGGCTTCAACCAGTTTGTTTCAGAGTGAAAAACAAAGAAACAGGGTAAGAATACATTCATTCATCCCAAATCATTAATGATAAGAACTAATATGACTATCGAAACTATTTAAAGGATGATGAATATATAGAGATTATTACCTGAGGAAGTGAGTCATATGACTTTTACGAAACGAGTGTGAATTTTTGAACTGCCCGAGCGAGAGCGAGGGTTATACATAAATTTGCACGAGTTTCGTAAAAGTCATATGACACACTTTCGAGTGTAATTATTTCTTTATTACCCATTTTATACCATTTGAATCGCGTAAAATTACCCGGGAAACGACCCACTTCTCTTGCGACCGCAAGCTAGAGTGACGTCACGAACAATCGTCTTATGACGTCACAGACGGGAAGTCGCGGTGAAACAATGGTTGCTAGGCAAACTTTATATGTGCACATGTGCTCATATCAATAATATTAACTCGGTTATTTTCAACCATATGGGTAATAAGATAGAATATGATATTCATTATAAGTAACCAATAGAAGAAGAATAAGAAGAATTTTATTCAGTATGTATGGCCAAATGACCAAGAGTACAACAACGACGATAATATCAAGCACGTGTACAGGTGACGCAGCATTATACACGTAAATCGTCTTTAAGATAAATGGTAACATTTTTCAACAGCTGTTTATCTTTGGTTTTAACTGGTTAAACTTTGATCTGGTAGGATTTACAGTATAGAAATGAGGCATGTAAAGTGATCGCTTTAGTGAATAGAATGGATATACAATAATCCCACACCAAAAACCGGAAATTATTAGATCAGCCTAGGCAAGGATCCTACCGTCAGGGAAGCCAAATTTCCATTTTGTCTATTCCTTATTTGGAACATTTGACACGTGGCATTGAATTGACCAATGAGAGAGAAAGTGTGCTGTTTGGAATTACTTTGAATTGCAAGCGATTTGATGTTTTCAAGTAATATATAAACTATTCTGTTGTAAATGTCTCTTTTAAATTAATCTTTGTCGATAAACACTAAAATGACATCTATTTTGACACTTTTCAATAGTTTTCAATGAACATGTTTATATCTGAGAATAGCACTGTCATTAGATTTTCCACAAAATTAATGTCATAGCATTATGATGTCACTATTTTTATGACACCTGAGCATTGTTGTGGCATCGGATTTTGAAATAACAGACATGTGAGCAATTACATTTTAATTTTAAAGTGATTTTAAAGCCTGATGTCAGTGTTGTTGATGGCAGTGGAATTTCTGGTGTATAAATGTTATTTCCTAGGATTATCACATCTCATTTGGATTTTGGGATGATGAAAACGTATATTTATGTTATATAAATGTCTTGTTTTGACATTAATTGATTTTTTTGTATTGAACTATTTAATAATAATTGATTGCACTGTATTGTTTATCATTTCTGAATAAGAAAAACAATATTTTATTACAGGAAGCAAGGAGACGAGTGGTGTGCCAATGTCAATCCGAAACCTGACGAATCCAAAAGTAAATAATTATTATTCATTTTATCGTCAATTTCTAATAATGTTATAAATGTGAATCATATTTAGCTTCTGGCCTGTAATGTACAATTTGTCAAAAATCGACATTATCTTAAGTGGTTTTTTTTATTATATAATGGTCTCAGGTTTATCGTTGCTTTCATCTTATGAACAATATATAAAATGACAGTGAAAGTGACAGTGAAAGTGACAGCTCAGCATAGTATTTCCCTCATATCTTTCTGTTTTAGATCCATCTACACCCATTGGATCAACTGCAAAGGTAATACAATATTGTTTAAGTTGTGTGTGAGACATAATTTCATTATTTAAATTCTAAAAATTTAATGATAACCAAAATAAATCCTTCATCGAAACCACATGTATAAATAAATGCGCCACTCGTGAAAATATCGGCATACCCGTCACTCGAGGGGAGATAAGTGATATCACACTGAAAACACAAAATATTATGATTATTATATGCTTCTGTGGTCCGAAATGTGGTGTTTTAAGTCCAAAACTGCTCCAATAGAGCGACGTCATGCCATTGTTGCTGTCACTTAGTAACGGCGATGACGTTGCTTTGATTGTAAACGTGACGTCATACCACTCTACACATGGCGTCATCCCCATTGTGATATTTTCACCGTGGTGAGAAAGTGATATCAAACTGAAGTGATGAGGACACATTTTCTCAAACTGAGAAAACTCACATCGCTTAGCATATAATAAACAAAGTTATTTCACTGAAAGTACGTTCTCAAAGATTTGAAGTAGGAACTCTGAACATTGCCCATTGTATTTCAGAGTCATCTGAACCTGTTCCTCCTGTATTGCCCCAGTTTTTCTGTATTGACTCCGCCAAGTTAAAATTTACCTGTACACTTATATCTTATTTTCTGCGAACTTCATGTTCTAACACAGAATGTTCTTGAGCGCAGGCGCATTTTCTTTTACTGAACGTAGTCATGTATTAATACAATGGAGTTACTAATTGTTTAAATTAAATACTTTATACTCTGTCAAAAGGATATCGTGTCCACTTCTCTTCCACCAAACACGGAGTTGACATGCACTGTGGGTACGACTTGTAGTGTTGATATCAAAACTGCACCTGGAGCGGGGTAAGAAAATTCGACAATCGAGTTTACCAATTGTCTATTGACGGCTGTATTTTTTTGCAAAATTTATTAAAAACTTGTATATCTTCGTTACCACGTGCTCGGAAGATAGATTTGGGCATATAGAGACAAATGTGATGATAATTGTAATATTTTGAGTATGATCACTGTAATAATGCACCTATGATGCTTGCTGATTAAATTTTGCATCCTTTTTACGTTGTTTTACACATTGAACAAGTAATATATGGCACACAATGCACTCCAATGTATCCTGAAGATTATATTCTCATATAAATTTGTGTTCGTGATTTGATTAATTTCAACGAAGAATACATCCATTGTGTTGTTTGGGGTCACAAATGCCAATCCTTATAAATTGTGTTTTATCGAGAAATACTTACTTTCGCCGTAAATTGCCGTTTTGATGATATTCGACCGGACAATGCACCGCGTATGGCGCTCGTCAATTAGGCAAACGTAATTTTCGAAATTGTATTTATAACAGACAGAAGACAAATTAGGTTGATAATGTTTCATAGGTTTGTTTATTGTGCATGTACATGAGACGTGTAGTCTCGGTTTCTGCACATGTATAATGATGTTGCTCTATTAAATTGAAAAGTAGTAAAAATGATACATTTGACGATTGGGAATGAATATGCAAGTTTTGGGAAATTGTTTCAACTGAAATCAGCACATATCGTATGTTGGCACGTATAAAGTGAAATAAAATTTTGTGAAGCACAATGGATGTATCTTTAAGTGCATGTGTGTTGCAGTGTACCAACTGTAACAGAATCTGGATCCTTGACTCCAACTGTAACCACTGATAACACAGATCCACATGAACATACACTTTCACTGACTCCATCCAAGGACCAACTCGGGGAACACAAAGTTTGTGTCAAGTAAGTCATATAGACCATTATAATACCAACACCATGCATGTGACACCTTTCCAAGGTTTCGATCAACATATTTATAGATAATTAATGGAGTAAAATTGATTTTCTGACTCCCTCCAAGAAACAACTCGGGGGACACAAAGATTGTGTCAAGTCAAAATCTGCTCTCTGTACCTCGTTACGAATTAAATTGGACACTTTTGGAAAAAAGTAATTTCCTTGTTCTGCCCCAATACTTTGGCACTATAAATGCACATTTATTATTATTAAATTATAATACCAATATCGAAGGTTTCGATAAACGTATTCTTTTTCAGAAGGGATCCTCCTTGGGGTACATATAGCATAAAATCCTATTTTTTGAGTTATGACAGTTAGAATTTAATATTTTTAATAAAATAACCGTAAAAATAATAAATTACTAAAAAATAAACATTTGGACCACCCTAAGTGGGCCCCAACCCTGGCGGTTGCTAGGCACGCCAAGAGCAGGTAACTCTCAACTCACCACTTATAAATCTGTCATTCCGCCCCGAAGGCACCACAGGTGCAGCCGAGCCTGCTCCCTTCCCTCGAGGCTGAGAACATTACCCCTCAACTGGTCGGCACCAGGGTACGGGTTGATTGCCCGGACCTGGTGAAGAGGTACCAGATCGGTGAGGAGGGATTGTTCGATGTCCCGGGGGTCGGCGAGTATGTGCTTGCCCTCATCTCCCTTGCTGGGTCTGGGACCCATTCCCTTCTGGGTAAGCAAGGCCGCCGTGTAACTCCCTTTACCCAGCAGGCCTCGCACTTGTGCTCAGCGTTCAGGTCTTTCGAAGACTCGTTCCGCAACGCAGCGCAGCAGGTGCGAGTGTGTGTTCATGGGGCCTACCTCTCGGCTCTTCAGTCGGAGTTTGTAGGGAGGTTGGGAGACCCCGAGGCCGACTCGGTGGTTCTCCTTTCCCAATCGGTGGGGGTCGAGACCCATCTGGCGCGTGACGCTCTTCGTAGCGCTGCAAGCCAGATGATGGTCGCCGTAATGGGCATGCAGCGTCTCTGGCTTTCGACTGCGTCGGCGGGTCAGGACACCCATGCAAGGCTCCTAGCTCTGCCTTTCCGGTTGGGGGACTACCTCTTCCCGGGGGCACAGCAGGTCCTCAAGGACGCTGTGGAGGTGGCCACGGTTCGGAAGGACACTAAACTCCTTACGAAATTGCCACCTCCGAAGCCAGAAGCCAAGGGGCGGCAAACAGGCACGTGGGGGAAAGTCTTCCAACAGATCTTTTCGGTGGGGGGGGGGTCGGAAACCCAATCAGGGTTCCTAACCCCGCCAGTTCCCGAGGTGACTCCCAAACTTCCGGCAGCCCGAGAGCTGCCGGAGACGGGGGTTCACTGTCTGCAGCCAAGCATCCCAGTAGGCAGGCGTCTGTCAGGGTTCCTTCCGGCTTGGTCGAAGGTAACCGACAATCCCTGGGTCCTGTCCACACTCAGGGAGGGACACCTGCCTCGGTGGAAAGTCGCGCTAGCTGTTTTCTCCGGGATACGGTACACTCCGGTCCCCTCTGTGCCGGAGAAAGCCAAAATCCTCAGGTCCGAGCTGCGAGCACTGCTCCAGAAATCGGCCATAGAGGTAGTCCCCCCAGGTCAGGAGCAGAGTGGATACTATTCCACCTACTTCATTGTTACCAAGAAGGACGGGGGGTTCAGACCGATTCTCAACCTCAAATATCTCAACCAAAAGATAGAGGTTCCATCGTTCAAGATGGAGACTTTGAGGTCGGTTAAAGCGTCCGTAGAGGCAAACGAGTGGCTTTCCTCGATAGACCTCAAGGACGCATATCTCCATGTCCCGATGCACCCAGAGTTCAAGAAATATCTGAGGTTCGCGTTAGACGGGACATGCTATCAGTTCAAGGTTCTACCCTTCGGCATCTCTACGGCGCCAAGGGTGTTCACGAAGCTCATGTTGATTCCCGCTCAGGTCGCCAATGCACGAGGTCGGTTTTGCCACCCGTACCTGGACGATTGGTTGGTCAGGCCGCTGTCTCAGGCTCTGAACCAGGCGGCCACCATGGAGATTATCAGTTTACTGGTATCCCTTGGCTGGATAATCAACCTGAAGAAATCGGACCTGAAGCCCACTCTGGATCAGATCTTTCTCGGGGCCAGGTTCGACACGGTTCTGGCGAGAGTCTCTCTCGCTCCAGGCCGGGTTCTGAAGGTTCAGAGAGCCACGCTTTTGTTCCTAGAGTCCGACAGTCACACTGCTCGCAGATGGCTCCAGTTACTGGGGTTCATGGCGGCAACAGTAGACGTGGTTTACAGAGCTCGACTTCGGATGAGACCAGTTCAACAGGCCCTAGCCGGTCTGTGGTCTCATTCCGAGAGTTACGAGAAGCAGCTCGAGACTCCTGGGTGGCTCTCGCCGCATCTTTTGTGGTGGACCAGTACAGAGAACCTATCGAGGGGTATCTCTCTGGTGACGCCAGTGCCCTCGTGCACAGTCCAAACAGACGCTTCACTCTCGGGCTGGGGAGGGGTCTTAGGGCCCCTCTCGGCGTCGGGACTTTGGTCCCAGACCGAGGCCAGCCTGCACATCAACGTGCTAGAGCTGAAGGCAGTCAGGCTGGTGTTCGAACGCTTTCATCAAAGGCTTCGTCATCAAGTGGTTCGTCTAGAAATGGACAACCAGACAGCCATGTCGTACATCCTGAAGCAAGGAGGGACATTGTCCCCGGTACTTCTTCAGGAGTCATGGGAGTTTCTCCTGTGGTGAGACAAGTTCGACATCACAGTCCTACCAGTTTACCTTTCGGGGGTGGACAATGTGAGGCCGGACGCGCTATCGAAATATCTTTCCCGTACTGCCACAGTCAGAAGGGATAAGCAGCTTTTCTGTTGTTACGGCGGAGCCAGCCCAGGGGCTCCCGCCTCCAAACAGACGATATCGAGATGGATCGTGTCGGCCATAGTACTGGCTTACGTCCACAAGGGCATGAGCCCGCCAGAAGGTCTGAAGGCTCATTCGGTTAGGGCAGTAGCGATGTCAAAAGCGCTCGCTGCGGCCCTGCCCATCGAAGAGATCTGCTCCTCAGCTATCTGGAGCCGTCCGAGCACGTTCATTCGGCATTACCAGCTGGATAAGCACTCCAGAGAGCGGGCTCGGTTGGGTCAGACAGTTCTCTCCAGTGGGCAGAGTCATAACTCCTCTAGCTGAATGAGCTTTCCGAGGTTGTTTTTAACTTTGTCACTGTTGTTGTTGGTACTAACATCACGAAGTTCACGAAGTGCACTCCCGAAAAGAGAATAAAAAAAAACCTGCATAAAAGACAGGGGGCGGTTTCTCAGGATTTTTAGTATGGGTGTTTTATGGCATTTTTTGTATCCCTCCCATAGTCCTTTTCAAAAAAAAGGGGGGGGGGGGGGGGCTGTGCATTTGACTTAATGCTAATTATGCCTGTTTTGAAGGCATTTCTTGTTGGTATTCCCCTGATCCACAGGCACGTTCCATCCCTTGGATTCGGCCTTAGGATGTTCAGGTTAGTTGCTCCTTCTCTTCTTTAAATTTAAGAAATTACCTGCGAGCATCTTTATTTTGTTCAGTCTAACAGACAGAATTCCACTCCCAGGACTCTTCTTTGGGAGTCTGTCTTATGCTATATGTACCCCAAGGAGGATCCCTTCTGAAAAAAAAATCGAACCAACCTGCAGAGGTTGCAGATTCTTTGAAGAGGATCCTCCTTGGGGTAGGGCCATCCGCCTCCCCTTATTCTCTCTGCCTGTCAGATTTATAAGTGGTGAGTTGGGAGTTACCTGCCCTTGGCGTGCCTAGCAACCGCCAGGGTTGGGGCCCACTTAGGGTGGTCCAAATATTTATTTTTTAGTAATTTTTTTTTTTTACGGTTATTTTATTAAAAATATTAAATTCTAACTGTCATAACTCAAAAAAATAGGATTTTATGCTATATGTACCCCAAGGAGGATCCTCTTCAAAGAATCTGCAACCTCTGCAGGTTGGTTCGAATTTTTAAGAAATGATGGAATTAAATCATTTTTCCTGATTGTTTCAGAGTTAAGCTTGAGGACCTTTGCTACACATTGAAGGTGACGCCAAATCCAAGTAGGTCTATATTTTTTTTATTTTTGCTACACTTATACGAGAAAAACATACATGTATACCCCATGATTATCCCTAATCTATGTGCTTACTGTCATCTCCATCACTGCTGTATGATTCCAAATGTCCAAGAGATAATGAAAACTAAAGATTGAGGCGTTAATCCCCAAGTAAGCAGCATGTACACTTGAGATTCATAGGACAAAAAGTGGTGGAATACGCTTACCGTATCATTCCGGATCTGCCAAAAAATTGGCGGATCTGGAAGGATCTGGCAAGCGGATCCCACAATTGATTAGGTCATATAAGTATACATTACCAAATATTAATATTTTAATTTCAGAAGACATTGGAAACAAAGGCGATGGTTCATCATCTAACAGTGAGTAATAGTTATTGACACATCGGTAGTTTTTCGAATGCTATAAGCAACCCATTCTCTTCCTACGGGTGTTACTCCCTTCTATGATAGAAAATCTGAAAGTAGTAACCTCTTTGGGAAGAAAATTTAGGGCACTGTAGGTAATTTCTAGCATATCAATTGTAACTCTGCTTAAATATAATTTAGCAATCTAGCCGGGAATTGAAAATACTTGATCTGGGCCCCTTCCAGTGTCACTAGTTAATATGACGTAATTTTCCATTGTTCCATGATGCAACTCAAAAACCAGGGAAAATTACAGGACCTATATTCATGGACCAATAATTTTTTTGGTTTCAACATATTTGCATGAAGTTATTATCCAGTTCATAACATTCTGGTCAACATTGATTTTTGCAGATCCTGATCTTCCATGTGGCCCAAATGATCATGTAAGTTAGATCGGGTAACTTCCTAGTGTCCTTCTGTCAAAAATAGATATAACACATTGTCTACCATGTGTTTTAACGAATGCCGTCGCCATACATATTCGCCAAATTAATGTTTTGTTTTTCTTTAGTTTAGAAATGAACGCGTTATATTGATAACACGCATGTGAGTGATGTGTTATTGTAAGAGTCAGTACCTTTTCAGATCAGATATTTACAGCCGGAACTATTTATCAATTACAGATTGAGGTCGTTGGACCCACAGATACTTCCACTGTTGATTGTTCATCTGACGGATGCAGCTTCCATGTTCTTGTGAAGCCCCCAGCTTGTGCTAAAGGGTAAATTATTTAACTCTAACGCACATGTCTGCCCTTTAGTCTTCAAACTTTGTCATAAAATTATAAATATATTTTTATCCATAGTTTATTATATGTTTGTAATTAATTATAAATCTTTAGAATATTAAAACTAGTTCATGTTACAATCATCCCACACAATCATTTTATTCACATGACATTTGATATTTTATGGATTCATGTATTGACGAATTATGTGTATTGTAGTTTAATCGAAGTTAATTATGAAGATCATCTTTGTATTATGTTGTAGTTCAGTGAATCTCCATCCTGAAAACCCTGATCAGGTAGTCAAGGCTTCTCCCAGCTCTGCTGTTGGATCCTTGAAAGATATCATTGTAACAGTTCCACCCAAATCAGCTGGAACATCAGAGGAGATCTGCATGACTCCTGCCATGAATCCAAGGTTAACACATTTCTTAACACATTTCTTAACACACAGCTATGTGATATAGTCATTGATACACCGTTAATAGTTACAAAACTGCATTCTTATAATATTCACTGTAATACATTGTATAATTAGCAATGAAATATATGATAAGACAATGTGGATATAGTTTTTAATTTTAGTTTTTCTAATGCACAGCAATGAATGTTATTCGTTTTAGAATTTGTGTCCGTTTACTAGTTTTAAACATTATATCTTTGGTCTTTGCATATGTAAAAACAAGTAGCAAGTATTTGTGTCCTCTCATCTAATAATCTAATCTCAAGTAATACAATGGATGACAGGACAATGGGGACTTTTTAGACTACTATTGTATAAATAATATCAGTGACATGTCTATTAAGTCGATGAAATGTATTTAAAAAATAATGTCACCAATTGTGAAATACCTTTTTCTATTCGGAAAATGAAGTTAAACATGAGTGTACATGGTTCCGTAAAGTTTTTGTCATTCGAAATAATAAAATGTGTTCACAATAAAATGGTCGCCATGCAATGTTTGCTTTATACGTAACACCGTTATTACCACTACGGATAATTGGTTTGTTTAATAAAATGTTTACCCTCTTAAGTAAATATAAATGACGTAAACTATCATTATAAATGGGAAGTTTGAAAAAAATAAAATTGGAAAAAAACGTGCTACTGACCCTGTTATTTTAGTATTTATGTCAGTTAATTGTTTTAACGATATTATTTGTTCTGTGCTTTCCATTTAATAGAACAATTATAACATTAGATTTAGTATTATGTCATCTTATTGATTGAGATTATGATATTTATAGTCAAGAAAATGTAAAATGTTACTCACTGTTATTCTCTAACAGACATGTAATTGGCATTTTACTTCACGATCCATTAATTAATTTTAAATTCTAAACTCTTGTAGCTAGTAAATTAATCTGTATCTCTCGTTTCAAGCTTACCCGGAAAGGCGAGCAGATTGTGTGTGACAGTGGACAGAAGTTCTCCCTCATCCGGCTCAACAGGTTTGCAAACATTATAGCGTTCGTTACCTGTATATGAGACCGATTGAGACTCATGCCAGCGTTCAAGATCGAGATCTCGCACGTCCATGTACTACCTATGCTTATCAACCTGCTAGCCATATAACGTGATACTTGAAACGACCTTTCTAAACCGTATCACCCTGTACGAGGGACTTACAACAGTTTAAGTCCCTCTAGGAGGGTTTAAACAGACAATTGTAAACCCTGTTAGGAGGAATTACAATGATCGTAAAACCTGATATATTTGCTAAGATGACGACTTGAAAGTAAAGTTCCGAATAAACTATCGTACACTAATTTTGAAAAATTTCTCAAATATATGACAAATTATGAACAGCAAATGTTTTGAAGAAAGTGCGTCTCTAACCGGTATCCACTAACACCTGTAGTACATGTGCTAGTGCTTTAGTCTACTGCGCCAACGAGGCAGATGAGATGCCACGGTACAAAACAACGTATATATCGCGGCTGTACACAGGGATATCAGGTTCCAAAAAACGACTCCAGGGATCCTCAATATAATGCAATAACAAAGCTTGTTTAACACAGTGACTTCAAAACGGTTGATAATATAGAGAAACCATTCGCATCCTCGGGTCTTAATATATCCTCGGTATCATGGTTTCTCCTTGTATTAACCATTGGACGCCCAGTGGGTGCTCGCTTGCATTACCGATCTTGAACACAGGAATGATTGGTTGCAATCACAGTTAATTTTGCAGCAAGTTTTGAGTGCAATGCTACACTGCATTTCAGAGTAGTACCACCCGTGATCCGCTAGTTCCAGTAGATGCTCTCAGGTTTCATCACAAAGCATATCTACAACGGTGTTGATGACTTTCTCCCTGCAACAACACTAGCAGCCGTGATATAAGTGAAATACTCTTGAAAGCAGCGTTAAAATCTCCTCACCTCACCTCCCCGTACCTCACACTAAACATTCCATCTGCTCCTTTAATGGTCAGGGAGACTCGAGTTCATTCACATTAAAGGGGCAGTAGCACGTTTTTTCTCTGAAATTAGTTGATGAAATGTATTTGAAAAATAATGTCAACAATAGTAAAACACCATTCTGTCTGTGAAAAATCAAGTTAAAAAACGAGTGTACATGGTTCCGTAAAGCCATGGGAATCTTTTTTTGTCATTTGAAATAATAAATTGTGTTCACAATAAAATGGCCGCCATGCAATTTTTGCTTTATTCGCAGCATCTTTATTACCACTACGGATAATTGGTTTGTTTAATACGATGTGTTACCCCCTTAAGTAAATATAAATGAAATAAACTATCATTATAAATGAGAAATTTGAAAAATAAAATTTGCGAAAAACGTGCTACTGCCCCTTTAAGAAAGATATCTGTTCTGAACTTCAGTCATTGTTAAGTTAAAATCTCGACGGCTATCTGTGTTACAAATTTAAATATCAGCGTAGTACAACAGGTGCTACATTTTAATATACGAGTTAAGTATCATTTGTAGGGTTCTTCTAAATGAAGTACTACCTGACATTTCCATGTGTTCATCACAGCGCTTCAGGGCAGTTTTCTGGTTTTAGCGCTATATAAGTATTTTATGATTATGATGATGATGATGATGATGATGATGATAACAAAACATTTTATATCGATATGAAACTGTCATTTAAAGATGTATGTATTTATTTAATGTTAAATGTGATCCCGTGTTCTATATAACTTGTGTTTTGACTTTGTTTCAGGTGGTTACATCGCAACGCCAAAACTCGTGAAATGTGAACTAGACAGCGAATGTGTTATACCATTCGCCACAACCCCTGACCGGTAAGATAGAGGAATGTTAGCATGACGTTTTCAGCATAGGGGATCTCATAACCCATATACTCAACATAGTTTCGTTGAAATGACAATAACGACCTTAGATCCTTAGGTATTTCAGATATAGCAAAAGTAAAACGTTGATGGAATCGTTAAGTAAACCATTATCGAATTCTGCATGAATTGCAACAAATTTAACTTTGTTTTCTCCTCTCATATCCTCTTTGTTTATGAATTTACATTCAAAAATTGTTAATTACACGCATTTCAAGCACCACTACGTTCACACTTTGAAAACAGTTCATCCTTTATATATTGATATATTAATGGATGTATACTTGCATGCATTTTTGTCTAAGTTACGTTGGGACAATTGGAAATTCAAATAGTGAGAGAGAACATGTAAATATAATAGTCTGATCACAAGTAAAACATGTTTTATAACATAAGAGTATATTTCTAATCGACTGCAACGCTTTTGGTGAACTTTTCATTATATACTTACTGCAAGTACATGTTCCGGTCATCTTTCCAAGCAAGGCGAATCCGATCCAATGTGAGTGACGGCTTATTTCTATCATTTGAGCCTGTTCTGTTCATATACGGAATAGACTAGTGTTATTACATGGCTCGTAGCAAAGTTCACATCTACTATACAAATAGCAAGATCAAAGACATTTATTTTAAGCTTTACAATGGCGCAACAATACACTAAAATAATGTTGACGGTAATGTAAATTAAAGCCAAATATTGAATATTTATATCATGAATGTGCATGTCAAATAATAATTGTCTTTCCTTGCCTATACATTCATGAGGTAATAACGAAAAGGTATCAAAGGGTAGCGAAAGTTAAGGTATCATTATCTCTTGTGGAACACACTAAGGAAAGAGCCACTTCAAGGTCCGCTGCAATCAACCCAAGAAAAGACACCAAACTTCAACAAGGTACAAATGGGAGCTTGTCACTAAACTGGGTCAGGTTAGCATGGGCAGGTTGCATGGGAAAGTGACTACCTGTATATGAAATGACCTTGTTTTTTCTCAGAATCCTGTCAAGTAATCCTGAGGTTGACCTTCTGGCACCGACTATCACCCACGGCCAGTCGCTCCAACCTGCTGTGTACCACGCCAAGACACCAGGGACACACAAACTGTGTATGGATGCTGTGAAAACATCCAAAAGGTTACTACAAATATATATGTTGATTGGTCAGATGACTTTAGAATATGAATCAGGGCTTGTGCTTGAAATCAAACTTATAACCGAATTATAATGATAAAGATAAAATAAAAATGAAATAAAATGAAAATCGTGATTGATGTTCAAATGGCCCTTGCAAACTTGCCAATACGTCAAATGAATAGTTTCTAATGTTTAATTTCAAGATTTCAAGAACATAGAGTCTGTGTCATTGTATAATGTATATGGATATTACTGTTTTTATGAGACAGATGTAAATTTTATACGTTACTTTAATCGAATATGACACGTATAAATAACTTCAAGGTTAAAATGTTACTTTAAAGTTAAATTTATATAAGCTGCAATGCTACCGGATCTCTACAATAATGACATTAGTGTCTGTATATGCTGTTACATCTTGATTAAATGCATGTGGTCAAGTAAACTGCTTTGCCACACTCCTAATTGCTTATTGAAATTGTTTGTATTCGCCATAAGCTGTCTTGGTTCATTTTATTCAATTGAAGATGTCGCTCTTACTTATATTGACAGTGATGATATCAAACAGATCTGTACAACAATTGAAGTCACATCTACAGGTAAACATCTTTTCTAAAATCATGATATCATATGTACGATTAACAAGTTTGTATTTATTTATTTATGTCTTTAATGTCCATAATTAATTCTCAATAAAAATCATTATATTCAGTTGCACTGATAACTGGAATGCCGTTCGGCGAGAAAACGACCCTTTTCGGACGTAATCCATCATATAATAAATAGAATATCCGTCAATTCTTGACAAATATATTCCATGTTTATCTCATCTCGTGAGGTAGAACAGTTATATATTTTCACTCGTGGCTGCGCCACTCGTGAAAACATAACCGTTCTACCTCACTCGATAAGATAAACATGGTATTAGTCAAGAAAAGACAGATATCCTCTATGTATTTTTTTAGAATTACTAAGTGTCATGACCTTTGCTATTTACAAGTGATTGTGTGTAAACTGATATCAGACCTGTCATATGTCATATGTCATATTAAGCAACTCCGTATTTGTATTCATGAAAACATTGTACCTTGCACGTTTTCATTAACGTCATTAATTTCTTTTCAGATTCGCAATGCACGTTAAAGCCCCTGAGTAAGTAAAAATTATTATCACATATATAAAGTTGTTAATTACCGTATATCATTTAATTTTATGGCTGGTCTTTATAAGCTTTTTATTTCAATAATAACCAGCTTGTGTTCTCTCTGATTGCAGGTAAAACCGACGCAGTGAGTCCATTTATACTTTTTCTACATAACGTTCTTCTTTCTATTGTTACTTACCAATACTTACTTCGAAAACATAATATCACGATCACGGAACAACAAAGTGCAGGCTTCTTAAATGACTAAATAAATTATATTTGAAGTAACATGTGTAAGTCCTTATCACCATGCATGTATGCATGTATGTTTATACATTACCAAGTTTGACTTACAGTCATAGAAAAGTATGCGTCTGCCAGCTTTAAACGGGCAGTAGTACGTTTTTTTTCGCTGAAATAAGTCTATGAAATGTTTTTGAAAAATAATGTCACCAATAGTCAAACACCATTCTCTCTTCGGAAAATCAAGTTAAAAATGAGTGTACATGGTTCCGTAAAGCAATGGGAATCGTTTTTGTCATTCAATATAATAAAATATGTTCACAATAAAACGGCCGCCATGCATTTTTTGCTTTATACGCAACACCGTTATTACCACTAGTGATACTTGGTTTGTGTAATACAGTAAATATAAATGACATAAATGATCATTATAAATGGGAAATTTAAACAAATTAAATTTGCAAAAAACATGCTGCTGCCCCTTTAAGATTGCTCTGATACGTTTTACGTTGAGTATATATAATTTTACGTATACATATACTCTTTAATTTATTACGATATGTCTATATCAAAAAACGTTTAAAGCGTATTTTAAAGAATGATTATTGAAATAATGCTGCATTGCTGTTGACCAATCCGAAATTCCGAAAATTATCAAACACTTTTCAAAAGTGAAGACAAAGATATTTATGGATGATCAATTTCATCATTATACATATGCTTGATAATGTTTTAAGGATCTAGACATAAACCAAACAATGACATTGTTAACTAAGGAAGTTAATCATCCACAATACCCTTGTCTATATATGTCAACTTCTAGAATGCCTCTAGTTGACAGATATATAGAGATTATTACCCGAGGAAGTTTGTCATATGACTTTTTCGAAACGAGTGTGAATTTTTGTATTTCCCGAGCGAGAGCGAGGGTTATACATAAATTTGCATGAGTTTCGTAAAAGTCATATGACACACTTTCGAGTGTAATAATTTCTTTATTACACATTTTATTCCATTTGATTCGCGTAAAAATAACCAGGAAACGGCTCACTTCTCTTACGACGGCAAGCTACAGTGACGTCACGAACAATCGTTTTATGACGTCACAGACGACAAAATACGGGAGGTCGCGGTGCTAGGCAAACGTGATATGTGCACATGTGCTCATATCAATAATATTAACTCGGTTATTTTCAACCATATGGGTAATAATGAGGTTTATTTCACTAATGTTTCACTAATTCCCTACTTTTCCTTCTAGATGAAAGCTTACGGTGGTGGACGTATGGTATGTACCTGTAAGGACGGCACCATTAAGACAGTCATGAACCCCCCTGTGAGTAATGGGAAGCTGTTGCGTGTTGCCGGACTGGGGTTCGGGGGCGGTGTCGGAACACTTGCCGTTGGAGCTCTGGTATATCTAGCAGTCACCAAGATGCAAAGCATGTCTAAAGAGAAATCGAAGAGGGACATGTATGACATGGGTTTTAATTAAAAGATCAATGATCTTTTTTATCAGTGTGTGATTTTACGAGCGCCTCCTTTGTAGTTATTTTTTCACTTTAAGCAGTATAATGTTTGTAAATTTGTAATATAAATGTTATTTATTTTTAACAAAATTCAATTTTGATATTTACCGTTTCATATTATATTTTGCCGTTTGTATTGATTGATAATGATTTTGACTCTTTCATATTTCTACCAATACCTGTGATACCTAACACCATTTTCTGTGATATGTTTTTTACTTTCGTGTGAAGTATTTATTCTTTATTATTTGTGTCTGTTTTCATGATTCTCCCATTAATTGCTCATCAGTGATTTTAATTTATTGACAAATATTGTCCCAAAAGTGTTTCTATTTTACAAAATCATCTAAATTATTGTTTGATAAACTATATGGTTATTCAACAATTTCGTATATAAAGTTTCAGCATACAAATACGTTGTTTGTTGTTTCTTTTGTCTAGTAAGTGAACATATGATAAGCAGTGTTTTTGCCCATAGTATTTACAGGTCAATGTAAGAAGGAGCAATGTTTGTCCTATCGTTACTTTCAAGTTTTAGCACCTTTTCTGACATGCTTGGCAGCACGAGATTATGAAGTTTAGGCGCAGTGTGCTGACAAGCAAGCACGGAAAAGGTAATGGGTGCAGCAATGCTTAAATTAGAGAGTAGTTATTACTTGCGGGGAAAGGTTGAAATAAGCATTACATCCCTACCTTAGAGGGACAGTAGCACGTTTTTTCGCTTAAATAAGTTGATGAAATGTATTTGAAAAATAATTTCACCAATAGTAAAACATCCTTCTCTCTGCGGAAAAATAAAGATTAAAATGAGCGTACATGTTTCGGTAAAGCCATGGGCATCGTGTTTGTAATACAAAATAATAAATTGTGTTCACAATATAATGGCCGCCATGTAATTTTTGCTTTAAACGCAACACTACAGATAATTGGTTTGTGTAATATGATGTTTTACCCTCTAAAGTTAATTTAAATGACATAAACTATCATTATTAATGGGAAATTTGAAAAATTAAGTTTTGCAAAAAACGTGCTACTGCCCCTTTAATGCATTTAGAAGATCCATAGTGTCAATGGTGGAGACTGCGGCGCGTTATAACCTGTGGGGGAAGTTGGAATCAACAACTTCTGCATAAGAACTTGACGTGCCTCTTGACGTACACTTGATTTCTCACATTAAAGGGGCACCGCGTCGAAGATAATATGAGATCAGATTTATCTAACTATGCTGATTAACGTATCTGTCAACAAGTCACAGACCCCCAATTTCAGACAACTGAAGTATTTATAAATAAAAACAACCTCATGTAAAAGGCGAAGCAAAACGTTACTCTTTAGCAGACACGATACTCAGCATTGGTAGATAAATCTGATCTCATATTTATCCTCGGCGCGGTGACCCTTTAAAGCGCGACCATCTCCGGATTCATGTGGCTTAACGTTCCGATTCCCATCACATCCACATCAACCCTTGCAGTTCTCATCAGGGAAAATCGAATTCAAGGTACTAGCTATGAAGTCCTAACGGCGCTGTAACACGCTCTGCTTACTGACATTAAATGCGCTCACAAAATGGCAAATAAGTGTTACCAATGACTCAAGGAATTTCCCGATTCAATAAAAATAGTTCTAAGACAAATGTACATGGTTCGGTTAAGATACCCAAACACTCAAAGTAGTGTTTTAACTATGGTACGATAGTACGTATAATGGTCAGCCATATATACTGCCGTCTCAAATCGCATATGACGTACACATCTACAATAACACTGACGATTTCCACAAAAGTGTCGTTTTATACGTCGCACATCTGTCTACCAATGCCGATAACCGTTCTCTATGTATACGACTTATCGGATTGTGTCATGAGATATTTAACCCTCTGACATAACAATATATTGTATAAAATTTAACAATAAATGACAAAACTGAGAAATAAAATGCAAAAAACGTGCTACAGAACCTTTAACTCATACCTTGCGTTGATAGTCAAGCACATAATACCAGTCTCCCCAGCAAATCACTTGGTCAATGTGAATTCATGGCCTTGAGCACAAGTTAAGATTGAGTATATAAGATGGTGCACAGGTGCTCTCTTCTAAGCCACATGCGTCCGTAATCTTCTCCCATGTCCGTTAAACAGATGCTCGTAGGAGCGACAGAACAGTTGGATGAATTTTCCTTATAAAAACAGATGTGATATATGCAGAGGATAGAGATTACATGTATATACTTTGGGTTACCTAATAGGAGCGGGCCTATCGCAAGCAGCCAATCCGACAATCATTTCTTCAGACCTTTGTCAAATACTGACATAGTCCAACATGGAATAGAATAATATGACGTCACCTCACCATTAGTGTGCTATTAGTGTGCTATTAGTGTTGCAAAATCGCCGTTTTTCCCATACGATTCATCATGGCTATTTTAGTGTAGCATAAACAAATTCATGATCGTGACAGTGAACTAAAACTTATAAAACTTAGCATGATAGTAATCTAACAATCTAATCTAATCTAATTGTGTTTAACTTTTTAAATTCACTTATTCTTGGCATGGTTTTGTAAAAAACGACAAAATAATACGTATTTTTTCCATAATGTCACTTCCACATGTGTCACCATTATGTAAGAAGACCTAAAGGGCAGAAACATTGTCCTCAATAATTGTTTCACTGTTTTGTTAAATAATGTTGTATCCATATCAGAAATGATGTACAGAGTAGATTTTCTGTTTTCACCACAATTTCCAGTAAATATTTAGAAACACTGAGACAATTGATATCATCTATGCTTCACTGAAATCGCCCGAAATATTATTATGGGAAATCTGTGATTCCTGCAACACTTTTGCCACAGTGTTTGTTTTGGTTGAAATAAAAAAAAGTCCACCCCTGTTCGTCGATCGATTAAGAAAATATTGTTCTTAATGATTGACACATGAAAACACCTTTTACACGATCCAATAGAAAGGTTTAATTAAATGGAAGTTCTAAAACCCATTGAAATATTTTCGGCACTAACCAATATAACAATTTCTTGAATTTATCTCGTTTTGGAGAACATAAATTATTGAATAGAAACCGAATGATTATGTTGTATTAATCGCACAACTTTACATCTGTGAACAGTGGATATATAAATACAGTTTAAAGACACAAAGTTATCAAATTCACGTTGAAAGACACCTTTGCTCAAAATATAATCGTGGTCTAACATGTCCGAATTAAAACAACATAAACCAAAGGATCTATAAAACAATTATCTATTCCCACGATGAAAGAAACATATGTACATATATTAGGGCAACTACTGAATAAGACTAATCAACGATTGTGATCATATGGTTGTAAGGAATTAACTTTCAAATAATTTCCAATCAAAGTTTAAATCGAGATTTACTACTATGGAATTACAGTTACACGCCCAACAATGCAACAATTGGACGATTTATCAAAAGCAATACATTCAGTTGCTACCTCTATCGGAAACATCAAATAAATGTTACTGAAGGTACATACGTTTCTGAATAAATAATGGTTCGATAGTATTTGATTATTGTTATGATGTTTGCTCCTTGAAATAACACAGCTGATCTTATCATAATACTGCAATCAATAACGATTTGGATACAGGAATAACCTTTCATGTCTTTTGTTATGAAAGAATTTTTAGACTTGTGAAATGACAAGCTATCTTTAAGATAATCCTAACAAACACAGACAAACATACAGTCTTTCAGTTTGACAGGTATTGTACTTTCTGATGTATTCTTTGTACGCATATTGTACACTGGATATCCACTTAGGTATCCGGTTGCTGAAAGGCATTCGACAAGGTACGTCTCTATTTTATTCGAACTTATTTTTTGACATGCAAAACAATCAGTTAATATTGTTGCTATTTGTAGTATTCTCAAAAATTGCCAAAATAAACATTTTCTAGTGACAGTCAACTTAACCCCGCAAGGTATAAATCCTGCCAGTCTCCTTCACTGCATAATTTAAGCTTTGTCGCATTTCCGTAACTTTTCTGTACTAGTGTAGCGGCGCGCTCCAACTGAACATCCTTGTGTGCTCAGCTACGGTAGCACAGAAAAGTTATGGAAATAAAGCAAGTCTTGAATTAGCTGATGGAGACTTGCGCGAATTCAGACTAATGCGGGAAAGTTGGGTGACAGTATTGTCATGAAACAACATTTATGTCATTCAGAACAAAGACTTGACTGATATAAACTCCTACTGTGATATCATTTTCCCTTTATTTTCGAACGTAAAATATATTTTTTTTTATAAAATTGAATACTTATAACTATTCAATAACTCGTTTAGCATATTCCAATATAAGTACACTATTAATGAAATGAAGCACAACGTGTTTAGTATGCAAAACTGATATTTCAGTATCGCAAATGTTTACAAAGAGAAAAAAACACAACATATCGGATAAGCTGATACTTAACAGTTTTCATAATTCAGATGGCCATTTGGATCATCTTTGTCCTCTCCCTCACCCAGTCTGCATGGGGACAGATCAGCTTCTTCTCTGGAGGAGCCATGTCCTTCAGGTTTACCGATACATCATCATCTTTATACGAGGTACGACTATCAAATTTGTTAGAGGATCTGATAACTATAACGTGTCCTGGTCGTGCATGCTTTAAAAGGGACAGTTTGTTCAGGGTGGTATTTTACTAATATTACAATGTGTGCAGTTATGCCATCAATATTTATAATCAAAATCTTTAAAATTCATTGTGTTATTTTTCATCAGAGATACTCGACACAAATGGACAAAGGAGACTTTCCCTTGAATATCACTTCCTCAAAAGATACACTTTCCCCATTAATGATTGTCACAATTTGACAGAGACTTATTCTATAGAGAGATTAATACAGGGCAATTGAGTCATAAACATTTTACGAAAAGTAAAGAAAAATTTACAATAATTACGTTAAATTTATATGCCAAACGTTTGAGTCAATTTTGTCAATTTTTACACGATAAACAGGCATAACAGTCCACGTCAGTGAGGTCAAATCTAATTGGGTGTTTTTCACATCATACGGCGCATTTTGGAACATAATGGTTATTCATTACTCATTCTATACATTTGAAACGCACTAAATTAGTCCGGAAACGACCAGCTAACCCTGCGACGACCTGATCAATTGACGTCATAACCATTATGGTGTTACAGAGGGTGAAATATGGAAACTTGAGCTGACAATTTTACTACTTCATATGTGCGCATAAGATGATCCTAAGGTAGAATCAAATATAAACAATGAAGGGTTAGGGGTATCATAAGTCACCCTCACTCTTTTGCTTGATTTTAAAAGTGTTTAAAAATGCTTGAAAATTATTTTATTGACAACGGTACCTGTAGGTTGAACTAACGACTGTGACATCATGGCAGCTTGGTGAGGGGCCGTGTGGTAAGGCATGTTCTGTAGCAGATATTGGGACAAGCTCCACGACGTCAAGGGGTTCCATCATCGCTGGAGCAGGAAGTGGCGTCTTAGGGTTTTGGTCTCGTGAAAAAAACTTTGTCCAATCAGACATCACGACTGTTGTTGAGAGTTCCATCCAAGGAACCGTTACAGCTGTAAATGTTGCTATGGACTATGAGGAGGAAGTGGCAAGAGTCGTCTTAACTGTTGACCCATCTGCCGACTACATTGATGTTAGGTATTTGCCTCATTTATACATGATGCCTTTCTGGTATTTTCATGTACATATAGCTCAGTCTGATTAAAATCGACCTTGTTCCGAGGAATTAAATTTGCAAAATAATGCATCTACCGGGATACGAACAGGTTCTGTAGATTCCTCGCCACAAGGTCTGAGGACACCCCAAACGCGAATGGCGTGAACCAGTTAAGCGCAACCAAAGCCCAGTCAAATAGCTGACCAATCAAATCATAGTTTTTAAACGGTCGCTGTTTTGTAAGCAGTCGGAACAGACGAAAGGATAGCTGTTTGGAGTTATCTGCCCTTAGCTACTCGCACCGAAAGTTTTTGTTGGACGTCTTGTGATTGGTTAACTGATTTGCGTCAGAACATGAGATTCTACGGGCTGTTATCAGACGATTTGGCGAGAAAACCTCTGAACGATATGAGTTCTTATCCTGGTAGATACACTATTTTGCATTTTTTTATTCCTCGGAAAACCGTCGATTTTAATCAGACTGCATAGAGCTAATATTGAAACATTTCTGTGAATGTTTACCAACTTTTAGTACAGTGTTGAATAATTGAATAAGGTTATCGCTATTAGATGACAACTGTTGAGACTTTGGAACTTTGGAACTTTGGAACTTTCTAGGCCTGTCTGCCACCGAATTCTGCTGGCGATACCTATCCCATAAACGAGATATGGTGCTTTGGTGAGTGTGCATGCGACGAGCAACTGTTAGCTGTGACTATCCTGCTTCAAGAAGGCCAATTGCGATGTTTCGGTGTTCTGTTGTCAGTCGAGGCATTTTCAATCCATCAAAAACTCTTAAATCTAGTGAATGTACCGAGAACAGTGTTCGACCTTTTATACCCTTCACTGACATGACTTGATCACTAAGGTTTACAAACAAATCACGTGTATTACGTGTTCTCTCAGATTGCATGCCTATCTTGGATTTCTTACTCTCAAATAAAGGTAAATTTTGTGGGTTGCGTTTTGACGTGGTGTTCTTGTACAAAAACACCATAGAAATCATATCTTAAACAATTAACTTTCTAAAATTATTGCTTATCCAAAACATCGAGTTTATCAAAAACACAAATCCACTATGCGTTTCTTTTTTGGGAGAGTATAATTATGTATTGAATTGACAGTTTCCATGGCAACAACTGGCGCAGTTTTGATTATGAGTACAAAGGCCTCACCTCATACCACTTGCAAGTGAAGATAGACCCTGGCAGACGTAACGACACTGGACAACCCAACAACAGCCCTGTCGCCATATCACAACCACTGTACAGGTATCATGAGCTAAAGGGTGCTTTTTATCATCAGATATCTTCATGTTTAGATTCCGGACTCGACTTGACACATTTTATAAAATAAACATTATCGAAGATCTTGTACTATTTAGAATTATATCAATTTTTCATGGTCACTTGACATATTACATACATTGTAGTAAATTATGTGGTCACGTTTTTATTCTTGTATAAACCACTTTGTCAGCATTTCCAGTTGTCACTTACTATTCTGATTTATTTTGTTGGAGGACTAGATTTTCAGCTGAATTGTCCCAATTGTCAATTATGAGGTTTCATTGACTATGCCTTTCTGACTTCATGACTACGAACTCAAGTCTGACTACAATTTTCTTTATTTCGTTCTCCATAACGTTTCTGGACGTTTAATTGCATCTGGTTAAGAAGACTATTGGGTCTGTTTGTGGAGCTATGTACCGTTCAGTCTGTGTTTCATATTCACTGGACCTATGTTCTAAATACACCCCATCACAGCATTGTCTTTCTGTTGTTCAAAGCATCCAACTCAACAAGAAGTCCACCATCAAACTGGCGGCTACTGATAGTGATGGGGACGAGGTCAGATGCAGTTTGGGGAAGTTTATTTCAGCAGGTGGTCTCACAGTCCCTCCTAAAGTTTACGTCAACGAGGTAGAGTTCCTTCATATTTGTATATGTTATCGATTTTGCAATAACTTGATGTCCTCAATCTTGGGTGCTTAATAGACGTTTTGGAAGATCCTAAATGACAGTAAGTTGTTTTTGACAGTCCATCCATCTATCCGACCAGGCATTGCATATCTAAATTTTATATAGATATGCTGCTACCAACAACAATCAGAAACTCTTCATATTTTAAAGCTAAATTCACAAACTTAACATTATCTTAAATAATTATCATGAAACTTAATTTGCATTTTTACTGATTATCTCGAATTTTTCGATGAGGTTATTGTGACCATTTTAATATTTTCTTTTGACATTTCAAATCATGAAATACTTTCATGGACAATTGATATACATGTATGCTTTTATCACTAAATCTTTATCTTCGTATAGCCATGTCTAACAGGTAAGGGTGAAATTGTTTTAATGTATACAAGATAACAATGCTCAAATGGATACGACTGCAAATGCTACCTGGATTACCAAACGTGTGGTGATGATATTGAGTCTTTCTGACTTGCGTTTTGGTATTTTATCACGACGTTACAGTACCATATTTATGTATCATCATCGAGTTTTCATTAAGGCACAAGGGGTGGCGAGAAAGAACTTAATCACTTATAATGAATAACATTCTTTCTTAAACTCACGAGCAAAAGAAACGTCCCCATACAAAATACAAGATATTTCAATCGACGGGCGATAAATGCGACTGAAACAGCGTTACCTCATGTCTTCAGAACCAAACAATACTAAATATGAATTTTCAAAACATTATCTATTCATAACTCTGAGAAACACAAGTTTTAAGAAATGGTCGTTTTGGAATCTCCTTAACTAGACGAGATAGAAGCCTCAAAAAGCAAGTTTTGGCTTGTTTTGTGACGTCCTACAGTAATGACGCGTCAACAAATTTAAATCAAAGTAGGATATTTATGTCGAGGATATCTTTAATTAATTCAATTTCTACCTTTTCAATGTTTTAAACTTAAATACCAAATATTGTGGGTCAAAAACATCTTTAAAAAAACGATTTTAGCACCCTATGTCTATTTGAACAGATGTAAAAATAAAAATTGCTTACTTTGATGTATGAAATTGTGAATACTTCTTTACAAAACATGTGGCAACCGAATACATTCAAAATCTACTTTCTCCGACATCAATATTTTATTTTTTACTGTTTTCAAAATGTAGGGACGTTTCTTTTGCACGTGAGTATATTTGTTGATCCTCTTTCCTTTATCTAAAGAATTGACAATGTTACAAATGATAAAGGTTTCACTTTTTATGAATATTGGTTAATTCATTTAATCATTTCAAACACTATTCAATGAAAACATTCTGTGTTAATACTTTATTTTGTTTTGAATATTTCGATGTTGGTTTTGTGCTATTTCGATTATTGACAGCGATGATAAATCCTGACAAAGTAGTTTGCACTTTTCAAAATTGTTCAATTTATATTGCCTCTGATGAATATTTCAATACAGGTATTTGACTTACTGACAGTTTATATTTTATTTCATATTTTATTTTGTTCTGAAGGACTGTACAATTGACATAGAGCCACTAGCCTCAGATGGGTATTTTGTCGATGGTGTTGGAACTGTTCCAATTGTCATCACCGACTATAACAGAGAAGTAATAACAATTGAAGGGGATGCCTCATACAGGGAACCTGGGGACTCGCCATTATCATATGCCTTCCTTCAGGTAAATCTTTTTTTTTATTTTGCAAATTTTAAGGTTCTGTCGCCATCTTTGATATTTTGCATTACGTGAAATGAAAACACGCTATATTGTACGGAAGCATCCTAGTGCCACAGTGAGAATTGTTTTACTATCACCTAATTAGGAGATACTATTTCCTAATTAGGACTTAGCTATCTCCTAATTAGGACTTAGTTATCTCCTAATTAGGACTTAGTTATCGCCTAATTAGGACATAACTATCACCTAATTAGGACATAGGTAACTCCTAATTAGGAGTAAGTATCTCCTAATTAGGAGTTAGTATCTCCTAATTAGGAGTTAGTATCTCCTAAAAAGGAGTTAGTATCCCCTAATTATGACTTAGTTATCACCTAATTAGGACTTAACTATCACCTAATTAGGACATAGGTAACTCCTAATAAGGAGTTACTATCTCATAATTAGGAGTTAATATCTCCTAATTAGGACTTAGTTATCTCCTAATTAGGACTTAGTTATCTCCTAATGAGGACTTAATTATCGCCTAATTAGGACATAACTATCACCTAATTAGGACATAGGTAACTCCTAATTAGGAGTTAGTATCTCCTAATTAGGAGTTAGTATCTCCTAATTAGGAGTTAATATCTCCTAATTAGGACTTAGTTATCTCCTAATTAGGACTTAGTTATCGCCTAATTAGGACATAACTATCACCTAATTAGGACATAGGTAACTCCTAATTAGGAGTAAGTATTTCCTAATTAGGAGTTAGTATCTCCTAATTAGGAGTTAATATCTCCTAATTAGGACTTAGTTATCACCTAATCAGGACTTAGTTATCGCCTAATTATGACTTAACTAAGTCCTAATTAGGAAATAACTAAGTCCTAATTAAGAGTAAGTATCTCCTAATTAGGAGTAAGTATCTCCTAATTAGGAGTTAGTATCACCTAATTAGGAGATACTTACTCCTAATTAGGACTTACTTATTTCCTAATTAGGACTTAGTTATGTCCTAATTAGGCGATAACTAAGTCCTAATTAGGAGTTAGTATCTCCTAATTAGGTGATAGTAAAACAATTCTCACTGTGGCACTAGGATGCTTCCGTAATATTGTACTCAATTTTGCAACTTTTTGATAACTTAAGACATACACTGATAGCGTATTCACATAGTAACACATTACATGTAATAAAACTAATAAACAAGTTGTTGTAATGCTGTAGCGAAGTTTTCCCTACTCCCAGCGCCGATGAATGGCTTCAGTTCTCTTTGTTTTATATTTCAACAAATGTGCGCTTGTGTTTATCAAGTTGTAAAATATAAAGTCATCAAAATGTTACCTTCATTAGTATCTTTCAATCTCACTGTGTTTTAATCATGTACTAATAACATATATGCGTAAACAGGAATATCCTCCCGAATTTCGTTACCACAAAAAATACCCCGATAGAACCCTCCTTTTAAATACATTTAATGCAAACTGGTCGTGCAATGATGCGGTGGTAGGTTTATGTATCTAAATGGTATTTTTAATAGAACTTACTTCAGTTTTATCAGTATTATTACATGAGTAGTAATGTAAAAGGAGTTTCGTTGAATTTGGACACACCAATTTTTTAATTGCCATTTTGTCTTCCAGTTCATGTTCAAAACAGTAGCAGATGTTTCAGGACCAGAGTTTGTGTTCCCTTCTTATGACAGTCAACATGTTTTTGAAATTTACCAGGGATGTTATTTCCGAGTCCCACTAAGGGCGAAACAGTCAAGTCCAGGAAGGTAATTTCTCAAACAACGTAAATTCCTCTTATTTGAAAAACAAATTATATAAATTAAGTAAAATTGAAAGATCCACAATGAAGAATATTGAGAGACACATATTATGGATGACAACTTCATTAAAATATTTGAGAAGTTGTCAACCATAATATCTGTCTCTCATTACTATACCAACTTCTAAATGACTTTGAAGAATTTCTTAAAGTATATTGTTTGATGGTACTAAATCATATTTTGCCGATGTAGCGATATTGCCTTTGTCACAAGAAGTGCACCCTATCTACCACTCTCTACTGGGCCAATCCTCAAACTAACTGGGGGGATGAAACATGTTGACATCTTAAGTCCGAGGCAACTACCCGTTGGCGCATACGCTATTGGAGCAATAGCTTTCGACAGGTACTCTAGCTTTCAGAACATACTTAAAATGCTTATACATTAATTTAATTCAACACTTATGTAGATGAAATATTAGAAAACCAGACAACCTAATAAAATTATATTTCAAGATCCCTCCGCTAGCAATAACTCTCTAGTCTCTACTGGCTAATGTAAGTTTTGCTACATTTCCGTTATGCTTCTGTGCTAGCGGATCAGATCCTACTGTGCATATCATGTTCAGCTGTGTTAACACAGGGCAGAAAAGAAAATGCTGCAAGGCTTAAATCAGCCAGTGATGGAGACTTGCAGAGTGAATGAGACTGGTGTTGTGATTAACCATGGTCCATCAAAGAATGAATTTGCTAGTCTTTTTTTCAAAGTAAGACATACATGTACTTAGGACATATTTTCGTCTGCATTACGACAGACAAAAATCTAAGCATACAATATACATTAATTACTTCGAGATGAGACAAAGGAGTCGGAACGGGACCTGATAGCAATTGCGTTTTTCACACACTATCTTACCCTCTACCCTCTTAATTACGGGTTTCGCGGAAGGCATTCTGTTGGTCTAGATTGCACAAATAATGCATACACTTTTCCCCGTTAGGAAAATCTGAAGGGGGTAAACTATGAGGTAAGGGGAAAATGTTTTCCATGATGGTTGCGTCAACATTGAACATGCTCAAAACAAAGACAAAGCGGACATCAATTTGGTAGATTATTTTACGGAAGGCTCTGAAGGAAGAGAGAAGGTAGAGGCACCGGCTGTTGGTGCAAAAACAAAGCCAAATTGTTGCAATAATTGCAGAACGGACACCAACGGTCCACCCTTGTGTTCTATTGTTTGCAATCATTGTCTGTGGCCATGGCGCTGATTATGTCTTCCTTCTGCAACCATGACAATGCTTCTGACTTCTAATGGCCTTACTTTTGCCACAGTGGAAATATCCAGTTTGTCAAGGGATGTTACACTGAAACACATATTCTTCAAGTTTGGCGAATATAAAAACAAAGCAGAACGGTTGAAACTATGTGTACAAGAATGGGCAACAGGGTTAACTGTCTGAGAACAGGGTTGGCGAGTGAAGATCGGGAATGTAAATTAGGAATTAGGATCTATTTCAGAAAATATATGTATCTAACTGACTATGAATTATCTGCTTAAACACAATGATTGAACGTACAACACTGTTACTACTACCGATGTCAAACAACATAATAATATATCGCCTGCTTGAAATACGTTAGCCGGTTAGGTGTAGGAATAACGATCTGTATAACATTACATGTATATTCTAGCAATGTGTTCTTTTTCTTTCAGTAAAGGTTCGAGTGATCGTAATTACAAGCTACATGTCAAACGTAAGCATGTAAATGTGTAAATATTTGTAAAACTGGTGAGGATAAGATATATGTATATTGTAACATTAATTAAATAAATAGGTGTTGAGTGAATTAACCACGTCGTAACGTCGTTTACACATTATCCTTTTTTATTCATTTCTTCATTTGTTGATCTCATAGCTTATAAAAAGTGATAATTATATAACAAGCAATTTTGTTTATCTTAAAAACTTCATTTTTATTTCAATATTTTACTCTGTTTCTGTAACTGTCTTTAAAAGTTCATAATTTTTTAAAGGGACAGTAGCACGTCTTTTGGCTGAAATAAGTAGATGTTTTTGAAAAATAATGTCACTAATAGTACAAGACTTTTCTCTCTGCGGAAAATCAAGTTACAAAATGAGTGTACATGGTTCCATAAAGCCATGGAAATCATTTTTGTCATTCGAAGTAATAAAATGTCTTCACAATAAAATGGCCGCCATGCAATTTTTGCTTTATTCGCAACACCGTTATTACCACTACGGATAATTGGTTTGTGTAATAAGAACTTTTACCCTCTAAAGTAAATTTAAATGACATTAACTATCATTATAAATGGAAATTTTAAACAATAAAATTTGCAAAAAACGTGCTACTGCCCCTTTAAACGTACGAAGGCTAAATAAATCTTCTAGACCTACCAAACGTCTCTAGGTTTGATATATTTTATAATGTGAACTTAATACGTCAGTGTTATAGAACAGCATTCCAATGTATGCTATTCTATTACATCAAATAATTCGAACACAACACGTCCCTTAAAGAGGGGGTTCTATCGGAGTATCTTCCTGTCGTTTTTGTAAATAACTTGAAATGTCACAACCGCTGTATTTTTACAAATTTTTGTTATTGTAACACCTTGTAAATGATAAAACATATATAGAGATTATTACTCGAGGAAGTGTGTCATATGACTTTTACGAAACGAGTGTGAATTGTTTTATTGCCCGAGCGAGAGCGAGGGTTATACACAAATTTGCACGAGTTTCGTAAAAGTCCTATGACACACTTTCGAGTGTTATAATTTCTTTTCATTTTATTCCCTCTGCTTAGCGTAAAAAAGCCAGGAAACGGCCCACTCCTCTTGCGACGGCAAGCTACAGTGACGTCACGAACAATCGTTGTATGACGTCACAGACGACAAAATACGGGAGATCGCGGTGAAACAATGGTTGCTAGGCAAACGTGATATGTGCACATGTGCTCATATCAATAATATTAACTCGGTTATTTTCAACCATATGGGTAATAAATACATGTACCAATATAATGTTCATGGAATCATACTCTCAGAATCTGTTTCAACTGAAATGTGCTGTGAAAGGTAACGTTTATATATAAATATGTGTAATGTGTATGTTCATTTAGCACGAAATCCAATGAGGAAGATTTCGAAACCTGAACGATCTGTAAGTACTATATTCTGTGTCACAAGTTTAGGATAGTTTTGTAAACTATTTCAATTAAATGGTTTTAACAAATATTGTATTATAACTTTTCATCATTTTTATTATTTTAAAACAATTTATAAATATAACAACCTTAGTGACTTACATGTATATACATTCTACACTTTCCCTCCATTCGATTAGCATGTTTAAAAGGGAAAGTAGCACGTTTTTCTGGTGAAATAAGTCGATGAAATATAATTGAAAAATAATGTCACCAACAATAAAACACCCTTCCCTCTTCAGAAAATCAAGCTAAAATATGAGTGTACATTGTTCCGTAAAGCCATGGGGAAAATGTTTTGTCATTAGAAATAATAAATTGTGTTCACAATAAAATGGCCCCCATGCAATGTTTGCTTTATACACAACTTCGTCATTACCACTACGGATAATTGGTTTGTGTAATAAGATGTTTTACCCTCTAAAGTAAATATGAATGATATAAACTATCATTATAAATGTGAAATTTGAACAAATAAAATTTGCCAAAAACGTGCTTCTGCCCCTTTAACACACATTTCTATTGATCTTCTCAGAAAACTCCTTATATGGCATATGTTCCTCTGAGTGCCTACGTGTGTCACATGGATTCCTCATGTACCTTCCCGGTGTTTACGGAAAAGTAGGTAACAACGGAATCTGATATATTATTAATTAACTATTCATCGTATGACATGTAATAAAAAAATTACTTCCTGGACCATACGATTCGGCATTTTGGCCAATACGGAAAACAATATAAGATTACAAGGGTAATAATGCAGCGCCATTTTCGAACAACATAATTTAAACTCCAAGATCACTAATGTTGTGTAATAGTTCGATCTCGAGACAAATAGATTAACTATAACATAATGCAGCGTAAAATTTACTAATTCTTCCTCACTTGAAATTAAACTTTTGTATAAGACATCCGGCAGATGAATGCGCGCTTAGTTGATCAGTTGACAGGACTCTGCACGTGCTGCACGCTTTTCGCATGCTATCCGAGAATTCTGTTTGTTGCTTAACAACTGAAACTCGTGGCACAGTTGACTTGTCCAAAAGCTCCGTCGTATTCTTTTATGTTTAAATGGAGATGAAATGAATAAAACAACTCAGATATTTCATGTTCTGTAAAGTGGCTTTTAAAATCGTTTCATTTTCTGTAAATTTGAAACCAAGCCAATAAATAAATAACAAGCCAATGAAATAATTTCAGATCGAGCGACATTGGCAGTCCCTGGGTGAAAAAAACAGATGATATAATCAGTACAAGCATTTTCTTTTTCACATATTCAAGATACGCACTGTGACGATCAAAAGGGATTGGCGTCCCTTAATTTCCAAATGGCACAAGCGCCATCCCTGACACATTCCTTATGAACTATTCGTACTCAAATTCCACTTTGATTTGTTTCATTCAAACTGCTACCTCGATTTGGCCTGCGAGCCGCAAAGAGATTTCATATAATAGTCTTCAGTTTTGTTTGAAAGATAACATTTAAATTTTTGAATCGACAATTATGTTCGATGTGCCTTTATACCATTACTATGCTTGTTTCAACTTTTTATAAGCCTTTTTACATTGCTGTAAATCACACTATCGTCATGTGTTCGAAAATTCAAATCATGTTTTCCTTCACCATATTTCAGTGGATCTGTAATCAGCGTGCAAAGCTCAACATTTTCAAATGTCGAATTGGGCAAGACCGACTCCGAGTTCATTGAACATGAAGCCGTGCAAGTGACTGATATAACAGTGACATCTGGAGTTCTCGGAGCCAACACAGTTTGCATAAATATTCAAGAGAAACTGTAAGCAAATCTACATTAACATGGAATTTTAAAATGTAAAATATGAACATTGAATTACACTACATTAACATGGAATCCTAAAATGTAAAATATGAACATTGAATTTAAGTCAAACACCGTTTATCCGGTTAACTTTTTACAGTGGAAAATCGTCCTGATAGTATGTCGTGTGTTTAAACTAATCATCATGTGCATAGAAGTGCATAGATCTAAAAGATTTGAAATACTACGGTGCGAATGGTCGGGTTTCCGGATGTACAGGGTCCGGTTAAACGAGGTTCCACTGTATAATATTAAAAAATATCATTATTATCATAATGCAATATCAAAGGCATGTTTTTCTCATTTTTCTATGGGATACCGCATTGGTTAGCGTGTTTGGCTTTGGATCAAGAGGTTCCGGGGTTGATATACACTCATCCGCTAACGAAACGGCACCTTATGTTCAAAAGAGTAAAACACAAATACGTCTTTGGGTGAAGGTCGATTTTGATTGGCAGATGATGTGTGAAGACATACTCATACTTCATACATCACAGTATGCTGCTTTTATTTGTATGTAAGTTCATATGAATTGAATTCCTGAAATCGCATTTTCAACAATGGTATTTGGCCCGAACGTTGACATTAAAGTAAAACTATTATAACTTGTAGAAATGTAAAAGGATGCGCCCTTGGACGTTATTGATGAAGCATTACAAAAGACATCATAAAATTAAGCAAAAAAGCATCTTTTGACCATCATATCTCGTTTAGATAAGGATGTGCCAAAACGACGATGAGTTCTTAAAACGTATGTCTTTAAGATATATCACAGGACAAAAAGTGATGGAATTCAATTTCCGGATCATTCCGGATTCTCCCAAAAATTGGCGGCTCCCGAACGATCCTGAAGAATCCGGAAGGATCCGGTAAGCGGATTCCATCACTTTCTGTCCTGTGTATGAATAGATAATGTTTTCATAATTCGAAATTCATAGTTTATCAAGTAAGCTTTTTGATGTTTCAGTCGTATTTATGGACTGACATATCTTGTGTTTTGTATGGTGATGTTTCTCCTGCGGTTGAGTGTATGTGAAGCGTATCGGAACTTTCAGTTGTGAATGATCTGGGATGAACTGTTTTTTGTAATTCCATTTCATTATATTAAACATAAATACTTGTTTAGATCGTTATTTAATGATATATTCACAGAACAGAAGACAGAATTGCTTGCATAGACATCTTCGTAGAAGACAGTGGTAAGTTCATAATTTACATTCAAATTCACATCGGGATAATAATGTATCTGACTTTATATTCGTATATGAATGATACTTCTTTTAGGATTTATATTATCTTTCCTGAGTTATTAAACCTCGGCTGTGTCTTAACCTCTATCGTGTTAGTTATAAAACTTGTGAATGAAATCACGAATGATTTGGATTTTGAAATTGATTGTGAATGATAAACATTGATTATCAGAATCCTTATATGAATTATGATATTGAAAATGGTAATTGGTAAATCGATAATGTTAACCACGAATATGTCAATCCTCAAATGAATGAACAAATCTGAGTCATTAAATGGATATGATATCAAGAGGATGGCATTGCTAGTACAGTCTTTTTAACATTGCAAAGTAGTATAATACATCTAATGTAAATTTTGTATTGTGACTGTATGTGCTTTGAGAGAGACACATTGGAATAGATATCCTTTTCAAGACGTTTAATTCGTTTTTCAGATGAGTGCATTGCACTTTCTTGTAGAATGTGAAAGGTAATCAATGGTCATTTCTGCGAAAAACAAATCGACGAGATAAGTAACTGGTTATGTTTCTGTAAATGGAAGGTTTGATTATAACTATTCATGACATCATGTTACTCTTGAGACATTTGTTGTTAATTTAAGCATTGCTATTTTAACGAGATGTTTAAATTCAGGCATTTGCAGAAGTGGTCCATGCAACAACGGAGGAAGCTGTGTAACTGTCATGGGACGTAAAACATTCACGTGTGTTTGTGCAGACGGGTTTGAAGGAAAGACATGCGATAAAAAGGTGGAACTGAAAGTGCCAGAACCTAAGGTAGGTCAAGAGTCTTATTTTTTAATTTAACAACTTTAATTTTGACTTTTGATTTTAATCCCTAACGTTGTTCTGTATCTTTATTATTATGTAACTTTAAGTATGTGATACAAATGCATTTATATCTAGTTCATACATGATGCAATGTTATTTAAATCAAATTCTATCTAACACTCCCCATTAGCCTTAGGCCTGTGATTGGTTCCATTTATAGATGCCGAACAGTTTTGAGAACGACAAATCCGATTTAATGAGATTGATTAAGATTAATATCGAAGTAATCTTCACAAATCCCTTTCCAGAATATACAGGGAATATCAGTCTGATCAAGTGCAAAGCATGACATCTTTAATCTCCTTTGAATTACTAATTTCATCATCTCTACGATAGTGTGTGATCAGTCCCCGTTTTTTTCGTTTTAGATTTCCAAGGCCAAGGATTGCCACTGTGTTTGCAATAATTCCTCAGGAGCAGACTTCAACACCAGAGAATATAATTCAACAATGATGTCTCCAGAAATGGCTTCGGGCGTTTCCATGGGAACGGCTATTGCGACACCTATTGGTGTTGTTCTTGGGGGAGGTGCTCTGACTTTCTTGAAGAAATGCGTCTCCAAAGTTACACCCCAAGAGGTTATTGATGAAGTTAAAGAAAAGCTTCCTGAGGTTCCCGATGATGAAGAGGATAACGAAGAAGATGAGAAGAATGAAGAAGAGAAGAGGAAGGAGGCAGAAGAAAACAAATGGCGCGAACGATTTCACACTTCAATGAAGAGACCCTGCACGCAGAACCAGTCGTTAGAGATGATGGGGCTACCCGACTCTGATATACTGTTTGTGTGAACTATGACCTTCGATTGATTGATGATGTCATCGTCTAACTCAACGGATATCTAACTCGACGAATAAATGCAAAGTAAATGTATTTTTATGTTCTTCTTTCATGCACGTCACCTTTTGAATTCCTGGGCCTCCCGCTGAGATCTTCGTAGTACCGTTCACGTGTTAACATTAGTTTACGCTTGTCTAAATGCTAAGAGAGGTCCGAAATTTTGGTCTTGGACCTGCTGTGAAAGAATGAGAAGTACACACTGGCTTCTTTTAATTTTACGGGTATTTCCATACTAACTCACAATGCTACTGTCATGTATATGTATAGGTGTTCATCGCGAACACTGGGTGTTCATTATTAACACCCGGTATTGCTATGAACACTAATTTTTTATATGACTTTTCTTACTACGAAAGTAATGTCTCTGGACAATTTTATTTCTTAAATACAAGTGAATATACTTCATGAAACAGCAGAGTATCAACACCAATCAAACAAAGGATTTTGTCGAAACGTGGAATTAAACCTGTGACCTGCTGGATTTTTGCACTGAGGTTCCTATATTTCCTAGATTAAAACAGTCAGTTCGTTTAATATTTAAAAAGTGTCCACCTATAGACGGGGAAGAAAATGTTAATAAACAAAAGTATCGAAAGTACGCTGTATGTTTTGTAAACTGTCACTGACGGTGAGCTATGTTGTAATGGCTTGTACATTTCAGCGTGTTGCACGTGCATCACATCTCGCTTATGGCTTTGTAAGCTTATTGATATAGACACCGTTATTCTGACAAGTACAGCCGTCTTTTTAACTCCCATATCTTTAACACACGAACCCTGACGTTTATACTAAAGCGTTTTCATTCTGTGTGGTTTGATGTAGTTTTGAGCCAGTGTGTAAAATAGTTACCGACCTCGACCTCGGGTTCAAGTGAGATGAACCATCGTGCACGTGAAACATGAACACCTCGGTCTGACGGTCTCGGCGTTCATGATTCACGTGCCCGAGGGTTCATCTCACTTGAAAACCTCGTCTCAGTCGGTAACTATTACATAACACTTTATCTGTGAGATATACTATGTTACTATACCGAGAAAACTTACTCTCGACCAATTGTTTTATAACGAATAAAAAAATAAGGGGATTCAGCTACATCATTAGGGTTCGGATACTTTTGACAGTACTACCAGATGTGCCATGCATGTGTCACTAGCATTTATTATTAAGTCTTCAAGACATAGTGTGAAAAGCCTTTACTGATAGTTCATCTTTAAGCACATCAATTGAATAAAGACAGAAGGTGTCGGGCTTACATTAGCATGCCAATATTGGCTTTTTTTTTTATTAAAATCGGTATTTTCAGAGGACAATATTACCTTTGTAAAAATGTAATCCTAGTATGGTTATCAGCTACGAAAGCGCACTACAACATCAGTGTTATTTGATGAATATATGGAAAAATTCAGTTGTAAAAATTAACATTCCAACATGTACAAATGTAGTAAGTAACATGTCTAAATTGCATGTATTTCTAAAACGTGTAGCAGGTTCGTAAAAAGTAAATTTCGAGTTTTTACAGTGAAAATCAAATTATGTTAACTCATTGAGTAATAATGCAATCTAAAAATAGCTACTGTAAGCATATATTTCATGTTACACCTTATTATCAAAATATTACAATGTCACATTCTTCAAAATTAAAAAAATCGTGTAGAAAAGAACACTGTCGGCCAAAAGAAACGTCTACTTGATTTTCCTTAAAATGAAAGATGAAATAATTTCTGAAATATAATAAATGGCGGTCTCCACGTAATGCTGAAACAATAATTAATATGAACGTCCATTGAAATCGTGGGAAACTGTGATTCGAGTCAATAACATTCATGAAAATTACGCCCATCACCTCTTTAATGCGAATGCGTTCCTGTATTGTTGCTCGTGGCTATATGGAAATTTGTTTCAAATAGTTTACTGATCAAGCACTGATCGAAAGCTGAACAATATCTGTTGTCCCATTTCAACAATCGCCATTCTTTTGTGTTATGACAACTTCTGAAATGTAAATATGTTATGCAGATGGTGCAAGTTCATTATTACAAAATTTGATAATGTGGATGTTTACAATAAACGTTGGGTTGAATATGTGGTCATTGGTCAACGGATACTAACATTACAAGAACATTACAATGTGTTTTAGCAATGCGTGGGTGTTTACAAAATTATTAGTTCTTTAAGACGAAGTCTGGAAGACGTATTGTTTTATCTGAATCTGTATTATTATTTCCTTTTTTCGCCGATTCCTGAATTATCGACTGAACCGATTTTGATGAAACTTTCAGGGTTTGTCTGGAATCGAGATATTTGATTGGTTGAGCCATTCAAGGTCCAGTTCGAATCTGCATTTTAACAACCAAGAAATTCAAATTGCCAAGAAAGCCTTTAATTTATTTTTTAAAAGATGCGCAATGACAATGCAAGCAAAAGTGTAACCATATGGCAAATTCGTAGGTACCCGCCATTTTTAATTTTGTCACTTTTAAAAATTGTCCGACCCCATGTACCTTTGACAATCTTCTCCTCTGAAGATACTTGCACCACGCAGTTGAAACTTGCAGCATATATTCAGCTGAAACATTGACCAATACATGGTTTTGTTTTTCATGAGCCAACTCCTAATACTTTTTGCACAGTAACCTTACAAAGTCGGGGGAATTATCACTCGGGACCTACTTCAAGGGGACATTAAACCGAAATCCGGGCTCACAATTACATGAAATGTTCAGAGCTGTTGGAACAAAATAGTGTTATGGTATCAATAAATAAATCGCTCGCGAACAGTCATTTCTGGCCACTAATAAGGCTAAAAAAATAGAGCAAATCAGGGGGAACATTTTCAAGATTGACAAAGAAACTTCAAATCTGTTTTTAGATATGCACAATAATAAGCAAAGCAAAACAAGTAAATCATGGCGACTTCGTAGGTCACGTACTTTTCTTGTTATTTTTATTTAAATGAAATTTCTTAATTTTAAGGTTGTGTTTGTACAGAATGAGATTCATGTTGCATTGAAATTTTGACTGGACAATACTGGTGACATTCTTTAATCAAACATGAGTCGAAGGTCAAAGCGGCGGTCATTATTCATTATTATTTTAAAAGAACTTTGCAAAACCGCTTAATTCCTTATTATGAGTGATAAAAGATGGTTTGATGTGTGCACTTCAACTTGGTAACAAAACTGTTGTTTTTCACTTCTGAAACCAAAGTTTATCACGTCGACGTAGTTTATTTCTGTCATGTCACGTACGTGTACTTTGTTATACATGCACAACTATAGTCATACTATTTCTGTATATATTATGTTTTTATAATCCAAAATTAAGCTATATCTCCTAGAAGATATTAAGTTATAGTATATTTTGCAAAATACCCTGCAACCGTCAATGATTTTTCATCAACACATCACTATCCTATGGCGTTATAAACAAGATGATGTCACAATGCTAATGACATCACAGTGATGGAAGTAAAATGGCAGTGTTGTGGTCAGAGATGTACAATTGTCAACGACACGTAATTAGAATGAGGTTGGATGATAAACAGAATCTCACCCGTGTGTGTTCTGATTTCAAATTATCAAAATTCGTTGATAAAAGTAAAAATGTGTAACTTCAAATTGTGTTGATATATTTGATATCAGAAGACACTTGGGTGATATTCTCTTTATATCCCAGGTGCGATTCTTGATTGTCCAAAATCTGTTTCAGAGCATAGCTAGTAAACTATATATGACTAAGATTTGGTATTGGTGTTACCTGTATGGTGTTGTTGTGAATTTTAGGGGTAACAACTCATTGGTGCAAACCACATTGGAATCTGGACCCAATACGAAATATTTCTAGACTATGGCTCGTTTCTGGAGCATACTTCGAAAGCTGTATGAGGAAGATACTTAAAATTGGGTGTGCATGTTACTGTATGTGATGACGTTAGAGGTTAAATCTCATGAGTTTCCATTGCAAGTCATTGTCCTCCATTGAACTGTTTTGCTACATATTTTGTCAAATTATTTGATATTACTGCATGTGAAGGCAAGCTACATGCGTATAGGTAGGGAAGATCTGGGCTCCGTTCCATAACAGCGAGCGCTTATAATCGCTCATTGATCGCACAATGTAGCGCTCAAGTAGCGCTCATTCTCTCTTAAACGACACGGTGCAAATTTCTCGAAGTTTGCTCGCCTTGCTACGTAGCGCTACATTGAGCAATCGCGTTCAAGAGAGGTTTAAAAGTAATCGTTCATTGAGCGATTACTTTGAAATCTCTCTTGAACATGGCCCATGTGTCCACCTTTGGTTTGTCCTTTTTAGTTTGTGCATGTCGTAAGCGACTGATTCAGTCTATTTATCCTAAAATTGTCCACGTCTCACATTCTTAGTATAAGGTGATGCTTCTTAAGATAATTGCTGTAGCCGATAAATAATTTATATATAAAAAATGTAAACAATACGGATGATTATCGGTGGTGTCTGATAGATTTTGATAGTCTATTAACAATTTCGTGTGTGTCTGGTAATGCTGCCCCGGGTTCCGAATCATGTTAATTGTGGATCACAGGAACTCGATATCGTAATTAAAACGTAGGTAAAACGTAGGTAAAAAAAAATCTACCCCTATATAACATAGAGTAAAGGAGCAAGGGCAGCCATGTTGCCGATCTAAGGGTCCATTCAACATTAGGTAAAAAGTTACGCTTAAAAATGGTGACATTCCAAAATGAACGTAGGTGCCTATCACCTATACATTTCTCCGCAAAACCCTGCTTAATAATTGTTTAAGTCAACTCTTATAAATAAATATATTCATACTTGATGTTTTCAAAAGGTTTTGTTGCTCAAAATGTACAACTTTACAACAATTACAACATTATTAACGCTTATGAATCAATGCTCAACAACATGAAAGAGGCAAAATGTCAATTAAAACATCATTGAATTATTAGTCCCATCTACCACTCGTTCATCAGCCAATGAAACTCCACAACGAAACTGGTCATCCATTTACGTCATGGGGCGTGACTAAATAAGATGGGACGTCACGAGATTAAGTTTATTCAGGTATGAACTGAATTTCTATCACAGTTTACAGCGAATCAGGTCCACGCAAAGCAGTTGCTATCTATTTATTCCATCATAACCTGCGCTGCTGCGATTTCTTACACCTTAGTCATTACATTGCTACAGGAATGCGACATTGAACGTCTGTCTCCATTATCCTCATTTTCAAGATTCTTGTCACAATTACTCTGGATTCTTGTCCCTTTTTTCTTGCCATCTTCTTCATCTTCTTCATCTCCCTTTTCATCTGTGTCCAGTCCAAGAGAAGGTACTTCGTCCCCTTTCACTTGTTCTAAAAGGTTTTTGATGGATATTTTCGAAAAGCATTTCTTAAAAAGGAACAGAGCGCCCCCACCAGCAGCCATTCCTAGTGGAAGGGAGACAACCGATGCAACAGCAGCTCCGATCATCTTATCCTGATCGTCAGTAGGTTGGGCAGGACATGTACAGTTACAGTCATCCTCCTGTGAAAGGAAAAATTCTTAATGACGTACATCATGCATTGGCTGTATGTTTAAAGAACCATCAAGTATGTTAGTGTTTCAAAACGCACATACTTAATGACGTAAATTGTCAATAGCTAGAGAAATATTTTATCTACAATATGACATGTGATAAATAATTTTCACATCACAAAAAATTAACACGCGTCAAGGATATCTGACGTCATGTAAGCAGAATTCCCTACAGTGTAATTATGATAAGGGAGTTGACCTATATTTACTATACTTACTAGAAAACACCTTTACGAATTAGTGCAATGTCCCTGCTTATTTTAGGTCGAAATAATTTGTGAAAAATTAAGTGTATATATTTCATGGATTAGATTTTTGGCCGATACATTTATGAACATATTTGAAGGCTCTTTAACATACTAGGCGTGATCGATCTAAATGTTATCTACTGTTTATCCAGATTGATCGTTCAGATCAATAGATCTATAACTTCTCTAGATACAGACTTAGACAAATCTAACTAGTTGACAGCGAAGATCAGGGAGGAAACAGATAAGATATTAACTAAATGTTCTTTGAATAAAACATTGATACATGTAGGTGTCATTTAACAATAGGACAACCGCGCGTATCATATATGCTCCCTATACCTGTGTGGAAATTAGATATGGATATGTGGCATCATTCCATTACGTAAACTGGAGATGTGATTGGCTGTAATGAATAGTACAGGAAAGCTTGACTATAGAGGATTTGTTCTGTTGGGATAGTAACTTTATTAGATCCGAGCCAGTATCATACTACAACAAGCCTTTGACTTTTAAAAAGGATTCGGATATAGAATAAATACCCACCATATTCATGAGATATACATGTACATTGACAGTTAGTTAACAAAATGACGTTATTTTTTGCTTCACCTTATCGCTTGCAAAGTCTCGGTAGCTGAATGGATAAGCTGTTTGGATGTTCAGTGCCGGTGTATTAATCTATGAGAATGGGTGTGCAACTCTTCCCGACAAGTTAAATAAAAGTTCCACACACTATATTCAGGATTTACTATAATTCCATTACTATATTTAAAGGCGATGTAACATGTTCTTTGCATATTATTTTTTAATTTGTATTTTTTATTAAAGTTATTACAATACAGAGGGTAAAACATCTCATTGCATGACCCGATAAGCTATATCCATAAAAAACGGTTATCGGTATTGTTTTTAAATGGCGCGACGTAAAAAGCGGCACTGTTTTGGAGCTCTTCAGTGTGAGAGGTAGATTTGTAGATATTTTTTATTTAAGCAAAATGGTTGACCATTCCGTCATTGTACCATATTTAAAACTCTACTTTGAGTGTTAAGGTATCGCTTCATCATTCATATCACTTGAACTACGAATAAACTGACCGCTCGATGGGAAATGGACTTCCATGGCTTAACTGAACCATGTACATTCGTGATTTGTAACGCGTATTTGCCTTTTTGTGAGAGCACTTTATTTCAGTAAGCAAAACGTGCTACGGTGCATTTAAAGGGGCTCAAATAAGTCGATGAAATGTATTAAATATTGTCACCAATAGTAAAACACCCTTCTCTTTTAGGAAAAGCAAGTTGAAAATCAGTGGACATGGTTCGGTAAAGCCATGGGAATCGTTTTTGTAATGTGAAATAATAAAAAGTGTTCACATTAAAATGGTCGCGATGCAATTGTTTAACACCGTTATTGTCTCTACGGATAACTGGTTTATGTAATAAGATGTTTTACCCTCTAAAGTTAATATATAAATGACATAAACTATCATTATAAATGGGATATTTGAAAAAATAAATGCGCTAAATACATGCTACTGCCCCTTTAAAATATAAACGTAAAGTAGACTGATGCACTCACCATGACAGTGATAATGTTTGTACTATTTACCAGATGAACAGGATGCACCATATTTGCAGTTATCACAATAATTAGGAGATCGAAAGTCATCGTGTCTGAAATGGAAAAAATTCACGTCATTAAAGCAATTCATATTTTACTAGAAAATACTTGAATGAAGAACTTACCGAATAAATAACTTATTTCTAGAAAATATTGCAACTCATTTCCAACATTAACTTTTAATAGAGTACAGGAATATCATGAAACTATTATACAACTTACCTTATTGAGTTTCGTTACAAAGATATAAGCTATCTACACTTTGTGGAATATCTAGCTTGGTGTGTTTTAATTTTGCAATAGATATGTTCTCCTTTCAAGTTAATCCTCCCCGGTTCGTCACATTTTCATATGAGTAAGTCTTAGTATATTGCTTGCTTAGCGATTGAAAAAAATACTTAATCAGTTTTGATTGAAACCTAGCATGATAGTATACTGTCAGTATAAAGGCGAATAGATAAGTTATAATGTGCATGTCTCAATTGGCGGGCATTTGATATCAATATAAAGATAACAGTCGATTGCTGTTTGTCAATGTATCTCAAATGAGTTTATAAATGTGATTTATTATCGAATGTTCCTTTCTTCTTTTAATATTAGAGAAGTCGTACAACTACCAAAGTCCTTTTATTGCTTACGGTACACCCTGTGTCGGGGACAATGTACGATTTTGAGACACGCGATAAACATCCTGATTGACTGAAAACAATGTATCAAGGTATAAGGTAGATAAGACCAATGGTCAATTTACGTACCACAGGTAATGTCTTTTGTTTGCTATGATAAAATATCATTGATGACTATAAATCTAATAGTGGAAAGCGAATATTGTCATTTTGGCTTTAAGCAATTAGGGTAATCAAAAAAGTTAAATGTTTCTCGGGCATCGGCGCATAATTTGTATTTGTGCGTGTGACCCTTTTGAAAGTCGTTCAAAATTTAAATTAAGAAGTTGCCGCATCATTTTTGCTAAACCGCTTGCTTGACAACGACATTAGAACCTATGTCAAAACGTCGCCTTCAAAGAATAAAAAAGTTGTATATCCATAACATTGTCTCCATTCTTCTTCACTAAATGCATGTACATGGGGTTGTAGGAACGCATGTTCATTCGTTGTGTATACTTTTTATCGCTTCCAGGGTATATGTTGATGGAAAAATATAATGTACTCCTCTCTCGTAATTATTTTATTCAACATAAAATAAAAGAAAGTACTACCGCCCTCGTAACTTTTGAAAGACAATGTGTCCCAGAAACATTTAACCTTTTAAGTAGCCTTAAGCCCTGTTTATACGGCGAACTTTGCACATAATGCAATATTGCTTATGGTAGTAATATACACACGTGAGTAAAAGTAAATTTACTTTGCGTTCATGTGCATTTAATTTCTGCCTAAGCAAATGGGCTTCCAACTCTTTTAATAAATGAATAGAGAATTTCTAAAACATTCCAATTAATATTTATTAGATGTAAACTAGATAAATGACATTACTTTATATTTGTCAACATTGTTTTGACTATATCGCCCTAATTATAATGGAAATCGGATAGTCAGATAGATTTTGAAGGTCATCGAGTGCAAGAAGGAGATTATCCAATATAGAGAATTTGAACTTACAGTATTAAGCGTTTCTAAAGTTCTCTTATATATTTTCTCAATCTGTGTGAAGTCACTATGTCTGTATACGACGAACTTTTACAAGAAAAGTGAAAATACCATATTTACTCACGGTAGCAAACATTTGCACCTGCCCCTGACTAGGTGCAAATTTGCTTACGGTAGTGAAAAATTTGCTTACGGTAGTAAAATATACATATGTGCAAATGCGTCTATACGGCGAATTTTGCTCATTTGAGCAAATTTGCATATGTGTAATGCTTTACTCGTATGCAAACGCTCGCCGTATAAACAGGGCTTTAGAAAGTAAGTACAATTCCTAACAAGTGATACTCTATAGCAATATTCAGCATTGTATCTCGTGTGATAGTGACAGTGACTGACAATAGGAAGGGAACAACTTCCTTGATGGTTTTCGATCGGAAATCACTACTTTTACCTTCATTTCGTCAATATACTAAGTCGACTATCATCAAAATGGTAATTTTCGGTATCAGTTGGTACTTCTCGATGCATTAACACCACTTATAACGTTTGGAATATGTGACCCCAAACAACACAATGGATGTACCTTTAACGGAAGTGAAAAAGGATGTGAAACGTTATGACACAAGTGGTGTACACGAGTAGGGATAGCAAACACGGAATAACGTACACACCCACTCAATCACGCATCAGCGCTATCCAAACACGTTGTTGATTTCTCCCTATATTAATTATAATATTTAAAGGGACATCGCATCGAGGATAAAAATGAGTCTTCACTTCACTGTTTACATGCAATAGTTTTTATTACCAATTACGTCAATTGTCTGAAATTCGGTGTCTCTGACTTGTTAGCAGACATGTTAATCAGCATAGATAGATACACTTGATCTGATATTTATTCTCGACGCGGTGTTCCTTTAATAACCTAAAGTTCTACAACTTATCAGTGGTTATGAAAATAATAGAATTATATATGATACGGTGGACGGTTTGACTATTTACATGCGGACTACTTGAAACACATACATATAGAAACTGCACACAATTAGTTCATGTACATATTTTTTTTATAACATGCATGAAGAAAATATTTTCCAAGATTACACAACTGTTTAACATTTGTTACACTAAATAGCTGATGGATTTTTCCAGTAATATGGCTTAATATATTTCCCTCTAATATTTCCATATAAAGGAAAAATTAAAACAAAATGAAACTCGTCTTCAATATCGAAACTACAATTGATACACGTCCTTACATTTGCATCAGTATGTTTGTATCTTTCACATACTTGTGGTGTAGTGAACTGACAAGAGAAATTTAGATAGATATTGTATATGGGTAGTTGGAATGGATGTTGTTCAATAATACTGCAGGGTAAAATAATCTATGGTATGCTTATTAATAACTCATTTCCTGGATTCAATTGAAAAAGTCAGTTCGACTGTCTCAACCTTGGTCTTTATTTGCATTCCTCTCACCCCTTGACTCTAAGGCGTGTGGCTAAAATCAATTTCTGACATGTATTGATAAAATACAGTATATGATAAAATGAACACGGTGTTATCATATGTATCAGCACGGAGATGTCGAGATCCCTACCTTTAAGCAGCAATGGGAATTATAGAATATTTTATGAGGGCTTCATTGACTCAGTCAAGGATACATTTATTGGTGGACGAGTTCATTGATCGATCCAAATATAAGGCCCCCACTTCATTACCTCATATCTCACTATAGAATACAAGTTCCTTCATTATGGCCAACTTTTGTAAGACAACCATTTTCAGAGAAAGATTCTGATGATATAACTTCGATAACTACTGTGATTTTTTAAAAATGACATTTTTTAAAAGTACATGTATATACCTTTTTGCGTCTTCATGACATTTACAGAAAATAAAATATCAGTATGTTTTTATCTCACTGTAACCTTATGGAATTAATTGTCCTCTCAATGTCAAAAGGTTTCAAAACTTATGATATAAATTTGTCATTTATCCTTATTCTACTGATGCAGTGCAGTTTCACTTTCATTAATTGCATAATCATACTGGTTGTGCGGGCTTTCCTCCTGCATATATATCATCAGCCGTGATTCAAGTAAGAATCACCTCACGTCACTTCAGTGATAATAACATGTTGCAAAACAATTTCAAAATGAATTGATCAAGTTCCAATCATGACGTCAGAACGCAATGAACAACGCAATAAATGAACTCATGACATCACATTGTTGATGAACTTTGCAAACATCAAATTCCAGACCATTAGCCATTTTGTCTTTCTCCTTGTCTATTTTCAGCATTAATATCTGCATCGTTATATGTAGACCTATAAATTCATTTATTTAACCAAATTATTGGTTTGTAATAACTTCATTTATTATATGACGAGCAGTGAAATACTGGGATTTATCAGTGAAATAAACTGTCTATCAAGCTACAGTGAAAATAACTTATATTTTCACTGCGAACGGTGACTGATATAATTTGACGTCATAAAACAATGGTCTCGCGCGGCGATTTGGCTTATGACGTCACAGTGTTACTGTGGTGACGGGCTGTTCCTTGCGGCCGCTTGGCGTGAAAACGATCCTTTTCGGACGTAATAACATGGATAATATCATATAATAAACAGAATATCCGTCAATTCTTGACAAATACCATGTTTATCTCATCTCGTGAGGTAGAAAAGTTATATATTTTCACTCGTGGCTGCGCCACTCGTGAAAATATAACCTTTCTACCTCACTCGATGAGATAAACATGGTATTAGTCAAGAAAAGACAGATATCCTCTATATAGCTGCTTTGATCTAGCTGTGTCAATATCATTGACTTAAATATCATTTTCTATTTAATCCAATTGCCTGTTTACCCAGGAGAGATGCACAATGCTGCAAAGGATACCTTGGAACGTACCATTCGACAAACGCAGACTTCGTCTTGCTCGTAAGATTTATTGGATGCATCGTTTACCACCAATTTGGCACTAAATGCCTTTCTGCTTTTGACAATGGCAATATGAGCGAAATGATTTCCCAGTTCAACAACTAGCCAAAATTAACTGAAATTCATAACTTCACAGTGCGTAATATTCCATCTAGGAATAGAGCTTACTTGGTAGAGATATAGATTACCAAAACTTACACCAATCAATTATCGTGGCCATTCAAACCATTAGTGAAACCATTTTACAGTTTGAGATTGATCTGAAGATGGTGTATTTTATGTTGTGAATATCTTCTGTATCTTGGGGCTTAGCGTGGTTAGCGCGTTCGGCTTAGGATCAAGAGGTCCGGGGTTCGAATCCCGCCAGGGGCACGGCAACTTTGTCTGCAGTAGAGAACTGTTCTACACGCAGTAAGGTTTGGGTGCAATGCTACACTGAATTTCAGAGTAGTACAACCCATGGTTCGCTAGTTCCAGCCGTTGCTCGCAGGTTTCACCGCAATGCATTGCGGGCTTTCTCCCTGCCATAATACTAGCAGCCGCGATATAATTGAAATACTCTTGAAAGCGGCGTTAAACCCCAACTCACCTCACCTCTTCTGTATCTGATTATGTGAACTACGATGTAGGATAACTTGGTATGTGTGCCTTAAATCTTTAAAAAAAATTCACACGCAGACAAAAACCTCACATGCAATTATTAAGAACTAGAAGACAATTTCTCAATTTACAGAGAAAAACAATTAGAACATCAATTTTAAGACTATACATTCACTTTCACGTATTGTTAAGACATTGCTAATAACATGATCACATGCGAGATGTGTCCATTTCATTTGAGTGGTGTTAATTTCGTTTGATGCATTGTGTTTAATAAGAAAGTGGTGATTATCGTTGTATGGTATTAACTTCCGGTTTCAGGTTCATGAGCTATGTGTATACTTCGAGGCGTTGTGTTGTCCTTCCAGCACCCAAATCTTTAACCTTGGCTAGTTCGTTGAGAATTTCCCCTCACTTTTGAAACTGCATTCTCTTCTCACAGAGGTTACTCCCTTCAGATTTCCTATCCTAACCTCTGTTCTACAGGGCCTGAATTTCAAAGCTCCAGCAAATTCCCCTAGCGGGGAAATGGGAACCTTATACTGTATCCCTGCTTCTTAACCAACGAAAACTCCTTTTTTAGCGGCCACGTCGACCGATCGCGAGTGACTTCAAAGATCTAGGCATTTGACTCTTAATGGTCTTACTAATTAGCATATGGCCTTGGAATATGTCTGATGTAAATAACAAAAATGAACTATTTTTGGTATTTGTCTGTGATTTGGTCTTCTTTATTTATCAGCATGTTTATGATCAATTGTTTTCACAAACTCAAATAGCATATTTCGAGGAAAACACATAAAACGAGAAAACTTTCTCTTACGTTTATTGTATTATTATGACGTGAAAAATGACACTTTTACACAACGGCGTATTAATATTATGCACATGTTTTATTCAAAGAAATATGCAGATTATCTAAAACATATGTGGTTTTGTGTTTTTTATGTTGACTGCACTGCAAAGTTATTCGAAACGTATTGGTTCAGCTGAATGATTCTACAGAGGCGGAACCCTCCCACCCCCCTTTTCTAATGATTTTAAAAAATGGCCATTGAAGTCATAGTCAAAAAGACAATGGTGCACCCTCCCCCCTCTTTTGCGAGACAAATTGGTGCACTTACACTGAACACAAGTACTTTAATACAACAAGTACTGTTAATGTGTGGTGGCACGTGGTCCTGTGCATAGCTCAGTCGACCGCTATCAGTGAAGTTCAGCAACAATGGACGCGGCTCGCCGCATGGGTGGGTCACCCGCTACATTGCTGGATAAACTGAGAGTTGAAGAGTTATTCCCTGCCCCACACTGAGACATAAGTTGAGAGACTTACGGTGTCACCCTGGGTAAGTGACTTAGTTCGAAGTGCCTCTGTCCACCCAGCAGTAAATGGGTATCTGGTATGATACGATGGTAGTCTGAATTTGAACCTTGAGCGCCTGACAGGCGACCGGTTGTATTCTCCTTAGGGAGTGTTCTGTACTCGTTGACCAGGGGTAATATGTCGACCAGCGCTTTGAGCATGCAATGTGCATGGATATATGCGCTATATAAATGGACTATTATTATTATTAACCCCCCCCCCCCCCCCCCTAAACTATATCCGCCCCTGTTCTAAAATATGAACGTGTCTTTGCGCGGCCGGTTATTCAAGAGTTTACATACTTGTTTAAATTCAAACCTACAAATTTGATATGTAAGTTAAAATTTTACGGTCAAAACTCACTCCAATGATAACTTACTTTTTTATATTATTAACAATAATAACATGCTCATTGTAGTCATCAATTCGAACTAATTGCGCATTGATTTGAGTGCAAGTTGAGGTCACCAGCTGATGAATATCATAGGTCTGGTCGTCGCGTAAGTTTGACAAGTCTGGATTGATTGATATATAAACATAAATAAACACAAGGCTGATAAATCAAACAATTACAATGATGATCACATTTCTCTTTGAATAACAGAAACAAACTCCAAATTATCCAAATGAAAAGTTTATTGTTCTGAATCATTTTACACAATATGAGCTATCATGATGATTGTAATATATATTTTTTACGATTAAACTTACATAAGTTATCTTGACTACGAAGTGCCAATCCATGTGCTTTGTTATTTCAACAAAATAGTCAATATCCGTTCGAGAGGAAATATTCCAGAAACATGTACATATTTTGTGTGTACTGTTACTGTCCTCTTAATGACATCACTTATTTGATGGCGTCATATACATGTACATTCATATATGGTCACTCGTAGTATCTGCTGAACACAATGGTATATTCGCAGTTGCGCATACGATATATAGCGCAAAAAATGGGTCTTTTTTTCTTGGTTGCAACAAATGAAAGGGCCAGACATTGAAAATGCCACTCGTTTCCGTTAAGATGGGGTGTAGGGGTGAGATTATTGACCATTTGAAATAGAAACACATATTTAAGAGGGTTTGTGCTTTATTGATATACATAATTGTGGAAATTGTGTTTTTAACCAGTGATAAGTTTGTATAAAATGGAATTGACCTCTTCATTCGAAAAAAAAATGTCGTAAATAAAAAAATTCGCGTCATCGCATCGTTTTTTTCAGCTTGAAAAGACCAGATGTTTTGGGCCTAGTACACGCCTTAATGGTAATTAAGACTGTCAACAATCACCTCCTACAGAAACCGCAAGAATGTTAATCTCATTATTATCATTTCATGAAACACATATCCGCAAGAATATCAGTTTCATTATTGTTATTTTCTATTTAACACATGTCCGCAAGAATGTCTTTCTCATTATTGTCAATTCCTTTAATACATAACCGTAAGAATGTCAGTTTCATTACTGCCAATCCTTATAACAGATATTCGCAAGAATGTCATTCTCATTACTGTCATTTCCTATAACACATATCTGCAAGAATATATGTTCCATTATGTTCATTTCCTTTAATACATAACCGTAAGAATTTCAGTTTCATTACTGCCAATCCTTATAACATATATTCGCAAGAATGTCATTCTCATTACTGTCATTTCCTATAACACATATCTGCAAGAATATATGTTCCATTATGTTCATTTCCTTTAACACATATTCGTAAGAATATAAGTTTCATTATTGTCATTCCCTGTAAGGCATATCCGCAAGAATGTCAATCTCATTACTGTCATTTCCTATAACATATATCTGCCAGAATATATGTTCCATAATGTTCATGTCCTATAGCACATATTCGTAAGAATATAAGTTTCAGTATTGTCATTCCCTATAAGACATACCCGCAAGATTATTTGTTTCATTATTTTCATTTTTATCAGAAATACCGCAAGAATGTCATTTTCATTATTGTCATTACATATTACACATATCTGCAAGAATGTCAATCTGATCATGTTCATTTTCCTCATGCTTTGGTTTTTTTTGGTTTTTGGGTTTTTTAGTTTTTTTTGGTTTTTTTGGTTTTTTTGGTTTTTTTGTTTTTTTTTGTTTTTTTTCCTTTTTACATTTATTTTTTCTCTTCTTCCCCTGATCATTTTCATCCTCATCATTTATCTCTCCATCTTTTTTTCCCTTGTTCTTCTTTTTATTTTTACATCTTTTCCGCTTCTTGTTCTTCCTTTTCCTCTTCTTTGAACCCTTCTTCTTCTCTTTCTTTGAGCTTTTCCTCTTCTTTCCACACTTCTTTGACTTACGTTTGCATATAAGTTTCGTAGATTTGAAGAAATCACTTGATCCTTTAGAATTCTGCCAGAGACATGATATAAAATAGTCCAATTTACAAAGAGTGCCTACTTCTCTATTCAAAAGTAAACCGGCGTCGGTTGTTTCTGTATTGTTAATTGTGTTCCCACATATCTTCACTCCAGTGAGATTACGATATTCCCGAAACACATCACATGACGCGTCTGACAATTGGCGTATGACCTCAGTATGAGTCGAGCTGTTCTTTTCCTTTGCAGCCAATGTCCAGTGTAGGCTTTCGGTGAGGAAAGTGAAACTGCAAGCGATATCCTGTTAATAAAACAAAATGAGATTTATCATTGTCATAAAACTCTGTACAGGTAAATGATTTATATTTATATTTATATTTATATTTATATTTATATTTATATTTATATTTATATTTATATTTATATTTATATTTATATTTTGCTCAAAGCGAATGAAAAAGTTTGACATGTGGTGTTTAGTACTTATTAAGTACGATACACCAAATCATTCTATACGAATAATATCAATAATAGAAAAACAAGAAATAGTGACACATATAAGAATTCCTATCTTATCAAACGTGAGCATGCAAATATTGTTCTTGACGTTAAGATTAATTTCATAAATACAATGACATTTCAAGATCAGGATCTTTAAATTTTGAGTGTTGTTTCCATTTCTCTATGTTAGCAATTTACTGATGACGTCTTGGAATTATACATGTTATGAAACATCAGTGTTACTGAGTTCTACTATAGTCTATTAAGATTTAGAGCCCACAACATATTCTATGGGTGCACTGAGCAGTAGCTCATGTGTGTTTTTAGCTCATCAGGCCTGAAAGGCCCGATTGGCTTATGGCATGGGATGGCGTCCGTCCATCCGTCCGTCCGTCCGTCCGTCCGGCCGTAAACTTTTCACTTTTTCGACTTCTTCTCCAGAACCAATGACTCCAGAGTAGATTTGGTGACCCTGTGACCCCAAATAAGGGCCACAGGGGTCATAACCTAAAAACCTATTTTCATCTTCTCCAGAACCAATGACTCAAGAGAGTTGAACGTTTATGTACAGACTCCTTAACTGAAGGTGATTCTAAATTGTAGATTTGGTGACCCTGTGACCCCAAATAAGGGCCACAGGGGTCATAACCTAAAAGCTATTTTCATCTTCGTCTCCAGTCTCAATGAACATAGAGAGTCCGGCCGTAAACTTTTCACTTTATCAACTTCTTCTCCAGAACCAATGACTCCAGAGTAGATTTGGTGACCCTGTGACCCCAAATAAGGGCCACAGGGGTCATAACCTAAAAAACCTATTTTCATCTTCTTCTCCAGAACCAATGACTCAAGAGAGTTGAACGTTTATGTACAGACTCCTTAACTGAAGGGGATTCTAAATTGTAGATTTGGTGACCCTGTGACCCCAAATAAGGGCCACAGGGGTCATAACCTAAAAACTATTTTCATCTTCGTCTCCAGTCCCAATGAACATAGAGAGCTGAAATTTTATGTTCAGACTCCTTGACTGAAGGGGATTCTAAATTGTAGATTTGGTGACTCTGTGTAATTTTCACCTTTTTCTCCCGTCCCAAAAGCTCTAGAAAGCTGACATGTTATGTACAGACTCTTTGGTCAATGGGGATTCTAAATTGTAGATTTGGTGATCTTGTGACTCCAAATATGGATCACAGGGGTCACCGCCTAAAACAGCTGTTTCAATGAGCTGTGAACATAATGAGAATTTATGTGCACTTCATATGTCAGCTATAGAGTAATACTATGTTATGGACATGTTTGATGTAATCAATGTGAAATTAGAACTATTGAATAGCCTGTGAACTGAATATTGTGACAGGATACATAGGAAAAAATTGAAAAAGGGTCAATAAATGTTTTATTTTACATTAGATATGTGAACTAAATATGACTGGTGATGAAATAGGATAAGACTATTAAAACTAGCTACATGAGTCTGTGATACCACATCTTCTTTTCTAGTAAAGAAAAATAAATAAAGATGGGGAAAACAAAATTTAAAATATATAATTCACTGGCTGTGAGTCCAGGTTTTGCATGTTGTGTAATTGCAGGTGTTGACCTGGGGAGTGACCACTCCCTGGCAGAGATGCAAACAGCAGCTAATACATTAAAAAGGAGTCTATGAAACTATGAGAAACAGGATGTTTAGAAACAAATAGGGGCTCTTTTTCATTATGGAATAAATGTTGATAATTCCAGAATAAAAATAAGAAGTAAAACAATAAAATGCAAAGGTCTACGTTATTTATAATGAATATGGATTAATGTGTAACCAGTTTTGATAATAACTTTTAAATTTGATGACTGGGCAATGACTTATTATGTGATATCTTAATCTTTTCCTTAGAAAAAATTAATAACATGATTCCTGATGAACTTCAGAGCCAGTGGCTCTATTTTTTAAGCTGTATTACTCTTGACATGTAATTCGTTTAACATGAACATGTACATGTAAGTTCATAGTAAATGTAGTTCTTATGTCTTGTAGATCTTATGTCATGTAGTTCTTATGTCGTGTAGTTATTATGTCATGTACTTCTTATGACATGTAGTTCTTATCCCATGTAGATCTTATGTCATGTAGTTATTATGTCATGTAGTTCTTATGTCATGTAGTTCTTATACCATGTAGTTCTTATGTCATGTAGTTCTTATGTCATGTAGTTCTTATACCATGTAGTTCTTATACCATGTAGTTCTTATGTCATGTAGTTCTTATACCATGTAGTTCTTATGTCATGTAGTTCTTATGTCATGTAGTTCTTATACCATGTAGTTATTATGTCATGTAGTTCTTATGTCATGTAGTTCTTTTGTCATGTATTTCTTATGTCATGTAGTTCTTATGTCATGTAGTTCTTATGTCATGTAGTTCTTATATCATGTAGTTCTTATGTCATGTAGTTCTTATACCATGTAGTTCTTATACCATGTAGTTCTTATGTCATGTAGTTCTTATGTCACGTAGTTCTTATGTAATGTAGTTCTTATGTCATGTAGTTCTTATGTCATGTAGTTCTTATATCATGTAGTTCTTATGTCATGTAGTTCTTATCCCATGTAGTTCTTATGTCATGTAGTTCTTATGTCATGTAGTTCTTATGACGTGTAATTCTTATGTCATGTAGTTCTTATGTCATGTAGTTCTTATGACATGTAGTTCTTATACCATGTAGTTCTTATGACGTGTAGTTCTTATACAATGTAGTTCTTATGTCATGTAGTTCTTATACCATGTAGTTATTATGTCATGTAGTTCTTATGTCATGTAGTTCTTATACCATGTAGTTATTATGTCATGTAGTTCTTATGTCATGTAGTTCTTATGTCATGTAGTTCTTTTGTCATGTATTTCTTATGTCATGTAGTTCTTATGTCATGTAGTTCTTATATCATGTAGTTCTTATGTCATGTAGTTCTTATACCATGTAGTTCTTATACCATGTAGTTCTTATGTCATGTAGTTCTTATGTCATGTAGTTCTTATGTCATGTAGTTCTTATGTCATGTAGTTCTTATGTCGTGTAGTTATTATGTCATGTTCTTATTATGACAGGTAGTTCTTATCCCATGTAGTTCTTATGTCATGTAGTTCTTATGTCATGTAGTTCTTATGACGTGTAGTTCTTATGTCATGTAGTTCTTATGACGTGTAATTCTTATGTCATGTAGTTCTTATGTCATGTAGTTCTTATGACATGTAGTTCTTATACCATGTAGTTCTTATGACGTGTAGTTCTTATGTCATGTAGTTCTTATGTCATGTAGTTCTTATGACATGTAGTTCTTATGTCATGTAGTTCTTATGACGTGTAATTCTTATGTCATGTAGTTCTTATGTCATGTAGTTATTATGTCATGTAGTTCTTATGTCATGTAGTTCTTATGTCATGTAGTTCTTATCACATGTAGTTCTTCTACCATGTAGTTCTTATGTCATGTAGTTCTTATGTCATGTATTTCTTATATCATGTAGTTCTTATGTCATGTAGTTCTTATGTCATGTAGTTCTTATAACATGTAGTTCTTATGTCATGTAGTTCTTATACCATGTAGTTCTTATGTCATGTATTTCTTATGTCATGTAGTTTTCATACCATGTAGTTCTTCTACCATGTAGTTCTGATGTCATGTAGTTCTTATGTCATGTATTTCTTATACCATGTAGTTCTTATGTTATGTAGTTCTTATGTCATGTAGTTCTTATGTCATGTAGTTCTTATACCATGTAGTTCTTATGTCATGTAGTTCTTATACCATGTAGTTCTTATGTCATGTAGTTATTATGTCACGTAGTTCTTAAGTCATGTAGTTCTTCTACCATGTAGTTCTTATGTCATGTAGTTCTTATGTCATGTATTTCTTATACCATGTAGTTCTTATGTCATGTAGTTCTTATGTCATGTAGTTCTTATGTCAAGTAGTTCTTATGTCATGTAGTTCTTATACCATGTAGTTCTTATACCATGTAGTTCTTATGTCATGTAGGTCTTATGTCATGTAGTTCTTATGTCATGTAGTTCTTATGTCATGTAGTTCTTATACCATGTAGTTCTTATACCATGTAGTTCTTTTGTCATGTAGTTCTTATACCATTATTTCTTATGTCATGTAGTTCTTATGTCATGTAGTTCTTATGTCATGTAGTTCTTATACCATGTAGTTCTTATACCATGTAGTTCTTATGTCATGTAGTTCTTATACCATGTAGTTATTATGTCATGTAGTTCTTATACCATGTAGCTATTATGTCATGTAGTTCTTATGTCATGTAGTTCTTATGTCATGTAGTTCTTATATCATGTAGTTCTTATACCATGTAGTTCTTATGTCATGTAGTTCTTATGCCATGTAGTTCTAATGTCATGTAGTTATTTTGGCATGTAGTTCTTTTGTCATGTATTTCTTATGTCATGTAGTTCTTATATCATGTAGTTCTTATGTCATGTAGTTCTTATGTCATGTAGTTCTTATGTCATGTAGTTATTATGTCATGTAGTTCTTATGTCATGTAGTTCTTATGTCATGTAGTTATTATGTCATGTAGTTCTTATGTCATATAGTTCTTATGTCATGTAGTTCTTATGTCACGAAGTTCTTATGTCATGTAGTTCTTATGTCATGTAGTTCTTATGTCATATAGTTCTTATGTCATATAGTTCTTATGTCATGTAGTTCTTATGTCACGTAGTTCTTATGTCATGTAGTTAGTATGTCATGTAGTTCTTATGTCATGTAGTTCTTATGTCATGTAGTTCTTATGTCATGAAGTTCTTATACCATGTAGTTCTTATGTCATGTAGTTCTTATGACATGTAGTTCTTATGTCATGTAGTTCTTATGTCATGTAGTTATTTTATCATGTATTTCTTATGTCATGTAGTTCTTATGACATGTAGTTCTTATGACGCGTAGTTCTTATGTCATGTAGTTCTTATAATGTAGTTATTATAATGTAGTTCTTTTGTCATGTAGTTCTTTTGTCATGTAGTTCTTATGTCATGTAGTTCTTATGTCATGTAGTTCTTATATCATGTAGTTCTTATACCATGTAGTTCTTATGTCATGTAGTTCTTATGTCACGTAGTTCTTATGTCATGTAGTTCTTTTGTCATGTAGTTCTTATGTCATGTAGTTCTTATGTCATGTAGTTCTTATGACATGTAGTTCTTATATCATGTAGTTCTTATACCATGTAGTTCTTATACCATGTAGTTCTTATGACATGTAGTTCTTATATCATGTAGTTCTTATGTCATGTAGTTCTTATGTCATGTAGTTCTTATGTCATGTAGTTCTTAAACAATGTAGTTCTTATGTCATGTAGTTCTTATATCATGTAGTTCTTATACCATGTAGTTCTTATACCATGTAGTTCTTATGACATGTAGTTCTCATATCATGTAGTTATTATGTCATGTAGTTCTTATGTCATGTAGTTCTTATGTCATGTAGTTCTTTTGTCATGTAGTTGTTATGTCATGTAGTTCTTATGTCATGTAGTTCTTATGTCATGTAGTTCTTATGTCATGTAGTTCTTATTTCATGTAGTTCTTATGTCAAGTAGTTCTTATGTCATGTAGTTCTTATGTCATGTAGTTATTATGTCATGTAGTTTTTATACCATTTAGATCTTATGTCATGTAGTTCTTATACCATTTAGATCTTATGTCATGTAGTTCTTATGTCATGTAGTTCTTATGTCATGTAGTTCTTTTGTCATGTATTTCTTATGTCATGTAGTTCTTATGTCATGTTGTTCTTATGTCATGTAGTTCTTATTTCATGTAGTTCTTATACCATGTAGTTCTTATGTCATGTAGTTCTTATACCACGTAGTTCTTATACTATGTAGTTATTATGTCATGTAGTTCTTATACCATGTAGTTCTTATGTCATGTAGTTCTTATACCATGTAGTTCTTATACCATGTAGTTATTATGTCATGTAGTTCTTATACCATGTAGTTCTTATGTCATGTAGTTTTTATGTCATGTAGTTCTTATACCATGTACTTATTATGTCATGTAGTTCTTATACCATGTAGTTCTTATATCATGTAGTTATTATGTCATGTAGTTCTTATACCATGTAGTTATTATGTCATGTAGTTTTTATGTCATGTAGTTCTTATGTCATGTAGTTCTTATGTCATGTAGTTCTTATGTCATGTAGTTCTTATGTCATGTTGTTCTTATGTCATGTAGTTCTTATATCATGTAGTTCTTATGTCATGTTGTTCTTATGTCATGTAGTTCTTATACCATGTAGTTCTTATACCGTGTAGTTATTATGTCATGTAGTTCTTATACCATGTAGTTCTTATGTCATGTAGTTCTTATACCATGTAGTTCTTATACCATGTAGTTCTTATGTCATGTAGTTCTTATACCATGTAGTTCTTATATCATGTAGTTATTATGTCATGTAGTTCTTATACCATGTAGTTCTTATGTCATGTAGTTTTTATGTCATGTAGTTCTTATGTCATGTAGTTCTTATGTCATGTAGTTCTTATGTCATGTAGTTCTTATGTCATGTAGTTTTTAAGTCATGTAGTTCTTATGTCATGTAGTTCTTATGTCATATAGTTCTTATGTCATGTAGTTCTTATACCATGTAGTTCTTATACCATGTAGTTCTTATGTCATGTAGTTCTTATATCATGTATTTATTATGTCATGTAGTTCTTAAACCATGTAGTTCTTATATCATGTATTTATTATGTCATGTAGTTCTTAAACCATGTAGTTCTTATGTCATGTAGTTATTATGTCATGTAGTTCTTATGTCATGTAGTTATTATGTCATGTAGTTATCATGTCATGTAGTTCTTATGTCATGTAGTTCTTTTGTCATGTATTTCTTATGTCATGTAGTTCTTATGTCATGTTGTTCTTATGTCATGTAGTTCTTATTTCATGTAGTTCTTATACCATGTAGTTCTTATGTCATGTAGTTCTTATACCACGTAGTTCTTATACTATGTAGTTATTATGTCATGTAGTTCTTATACCATGTAGTTCTTATGTCATGTAGTTCTTATACCATGTAGTTCTTATACCATGTAGTTATTATGTCATGTAGTTCTTATACCATGTAGTTCTTATGTCATGTAGTTTTTATGTCATGTAGTTCTTATACCATGTACTTATTATGTCATGTAGTTCTTATACCATGTAGTTCTTATATCATGTAGTTATTATGTCATGTAGTTCTTATACCATGTAGTTATTATGTCATGTAGTTTTTATGTCATGTAGTTCTTATGTCATGTAGTTCTTATGTCATGTAGTTCTTATGTCATGTAGTTCTTATGTCATGTAGTTCTTATGTCATGTAGTTCTTATATCATGTAGTTCTTATGTCATGTTGTTCTTATGTCATGTAGTTCTTATACCATGTAGTTCTTATACCGTGTAGTTATTATGTCATGTAGTTCTTATACCATGTAGTTCTTATGTCATGTAGTTCTTATACCATGTAGTTCTTATACCATGTAGTTCTTATGTCATGTAGTTCTTATACCATGTAGTTCTTATATCATGTAGTTATTATGTCATGTAGTTCTTATACCATGTAGTTCTTATGTCATGTAGTTTTTATGTCATGTAGTTCTTATGTCATGTAGTTCTTATGTCATGTAGTTCTTATGTCATGTAGTTCTTATGTCATGTAGTTTTTAAGTCATGTAGTTCTTATGTCATGTAGTTCTTATGTCATATAGTTCTTATGTCATGTAGTTCTTATACCATGTAGTTCTTATACCATGTAGTTCTTATGTCATGTAGTTCTTATATCATGTATTTATTATGTCATGTAGTTCTTAAACCATGTAGTTCTTATATCATGTATTTATTATGTCATGTAATTCTTAAACCATGTAGTTCTTATGTCATGTAGTTATTATGTCATGTAGTTCTTATGTCATGTAGTTATTATGTCATGTAGTTATCATGTCATGTAGTTCTTATGTCATGTAGTTCTTTTGTCATGTATTTCTTATGACGTGTAGTTCTTATGTCATGTAGTTCTTATACTATGTAGTTCTTATGTCATGTAGTTCTTATGTCATGTATTTCTTATGACGTGTATTTCTTATGTCATTTAGTTCTTATGTCATGTAGTTCTTATACCATGTAGTTCTAATGTCATGTAGTTCGTATGTCATGTAGTTCTTATGACGTGTAGTTCTTATGTCATGTAGTTCTTATGTCATGTAGTTATTATGTCATGTAGTTATTATGCCATGTAGTTCTTATGTCATGTAGTTCTTATACCATGTAGTTCTTATACCACGTAGTTCTTATGTCATGTAGCCATGTGACGTTGTGCTTTGGTAATATAACACTCAGTTCTAAAACAAACTTACCTTAAAGTCGTCTTGTCTCACCCTTTGTACTTTATTGTACTTTTCAAATGGACGCTGCAATATCAATTAATAAATCAGTCAATCCACAAGAAATAAACTCATCAATTCATAAATGAATGAAATTATCTTAAATGAAAAAAACATCAATTTATACTATCCTTATTTAATTAATTAATTAATACATAAGAATAATTGTTGTTTTTGAATCTGTATTTTTTTTCCGAACGCACTATTGATAATATTTATATTATAATGAAATTATGACTTCTATGCACACGATTTATGTATTAAAAAATAAATGAACAATATTTCACAGTTATTCATGCTTGGCTTGAATTGACATACATGTACGATAACCTCTGTGTTTGGACACATTTTGTAGATACTATATGTACAAAAAGAATCAAGTAGAAAAACATGTCATTAGCTAATAAATAAATGTAAGCTTATATTTTTGGGTTACACTTTGAGTGTGTGGGTCTAAATCCCGCGAGGGACACGTCAGGAAAAAAGTACAAGAATTGTACAAATTTAAAAAGACAAACAAAATGAAAGGTAAATTTGAATATTGGAGAAGTTTTGTTGCAAAGTTCTCACCAATGCTTTCTTGTAGTACTTGATTTGTCTTTGCATTTGCTTCAAAGCTGACTTGAAGCTTTTAGGTGTGGCTTGCTGCTGTCCGGTATTTGGGCAAATCATACACTGGCATTCTGAAAGAGTTATCAAATGATGAAATACGATATGCTGATCTGAAAATTACCTATCTTGCTTTTACCGCAGATAACTTCAATTTCAACTCACATCAACTTTGAGACTTTTTGTTAACCCAAGGCCACACGAACAGAGTATGCATTATCTAATTTGAAAATCATAAGGGTCTTTTTGCAAATAATCTCCGAATTTTTTTAAATTTTAACTTACTAAATATTATCATAATGATAAAACCAGAGATAAATGACCAGCATCACATTATCATAATGAGACATCCACAGATAAAATATCAACAACTATCAACATGTGATATAACCATGGGTAAACTACCACAAACATATAACCATAATGACATAACCATAGATATCTAACCAAGAACATGTCATCATAATGACATAACCGAAGATAAACTATCAATAACATTTTACCTAAAAACTACCAACAACATACCATCATAATACCATAGATAAATTACCAACAACATTCATCAAAATGGCATAAGCATTCTTAAACTACCAATTGCAACTTACTATCAAAAACCTATAAACATGACTTTGGTTAAACTACGTTATATTTTTTATCATTATGATTATTCAAATGAGATTTGAAACAAGGAAAGTGATTAGATAACAATCAGAGAAATAACAATATTTACCAAAAATAGTTTATCATATATAAATGATATTATATGAGTGTCCTTGGCATGCTTTGTTTACGTCACGAAAATCTGAATTTTAGTATTTCCTGAGCGAGAGCAAGGGATATACCGATATTCAGGTTCAAGTGTCGTAAATATAGCATGACATGGTCACGACAATATATCTTTTTATTACGACACGTAATCACGACAATAATGTTCTATTTATTATCGAAGTCATGACATTGGGATAAGGGCATCAAAATCTATTTTTTGTATAGGTAGGCTACGCGGTGACGTCACAGAATTGTTTATGACTTAACGCCACCGTAACTAAGCGACATTTTGACCTAGGGGATCATATGTAACGTATGAACCCCGATATGATTGACCACACAGGAAATAAGTTTGAAATACGTTGTATATACTGAATTTAACCCATTATATGAAATCGTAGCATCCATATCTGTTTATGATTACATGATCACTAAAAATGAAGTTTTACAAATAACGTATTGCCATTACAGTGACACCAAATTGTAAATTAATCTTGAATTTCCCTTATGTGATTTCACAAACGATACCTTATGAATTGTTTATAACTACTAAAAATCTAATTCTCATATCGTATCATATGATTAAATACTGACGTATAAACCAGGCTAACAGAATGATTATATTTTAGATATTTATTCCATTGTTTTAAATTTTTAAAATCATAAATATAAATCGAAAATAAAAAGATAAAAAGATCAAATGAACTTTAAACTAAGTATAAATTGACTGTTGATAAATTAATATTGTGCTGTCCTATCAAACACGTGTACCGACTACATCTTATAATAGTGAGTGAGTGAGTTGGGGTTTAAAGCCGCTTTCAAGAGTATTTCACTTATATCGCTCCCAGTATTATGGCAGGGAGAAAGCCCGCAACGCCATGTGGCTATGCATTGCGGTGAAACCTGCGAGCAGCGGCTGGAACTAGCGAACCATGAGTGTTACTACGCTTAAATTCAGTGTAGCATTGCACCCAAACCTTACTGCGTTTAGAACAGTTCTCTACTGCAGACAAAGTTGCCGTGCCCCTGGCGGGACTTGAACCCCGGACCTCTTAATCCGACAACTAATAATACAAATACATGTAAAGAAATCGTTACATGTCTCAAACACTTTTCATGATCATTAAATAACTGTAACATTGCAAGAGTAATGCAATCATTACATGTCACAACTAATTGCTATAATGATACAACTATGTATTTAAGTACTAGAAGTAAGCTACAGCCTTGGACAATGTAAAAACTTAATAGTCATCACAATAGTACTGTAATAAGTAAGAAAATCTTACCTAGTATTGAAAAGAGCAGCACACATATTGACCACTTTGCCATTTTCCTGGTTCCTTACTTATTATCAATTGTTTCATTCTTCTGTGATTTATACTCTTTTATTGGGGAACTTCCCAATTATTTCCTAAACCAAGACACAAGGATTTCCGAACCGCCTTTCTCGATGCTATATATACTTGTATCCGTCCTTATATTGTTTCAACATACGATGTGAGTCATCTCACCTCTGTTATTGTCTGGCAAAAATCCCCTACTTTCGTTTCCTTGGAAACGTTGCAAAATTCCACTTTCGGAATATCATACCATGTTATTTATAACATGATTCCAATACATGCACGATATTGGTTTTGGTATATTTTCACACATGATTTTTATGGACATCGGCATTGTCTTTTTTTTGTAATAACTCTTAATCAGTAGATTTTTCTTTTGTCTATTTTTGTTCTTTTGGGGGTAATTCAAACTTTTAGAATACTGGATAATATTGATTTATGACAGTCGTGTGTCTAACATTTTCGACCCAACCTGTTACACTGGTAATATATAACTCTGAAACTAAATTTACAAATAATGTTTCCTTATTTACTTTCATATAACAATAATGATAAATAAATCTAGTTAGCATTTTGATAACACATGTTAAAGGCGCTGTAGCACATTTTTGGATAGTATTCTTTCTCATTTCTTTGTCATTTAACATTAAAGTTTGTACAATATATCGTTACCTTGGAGAGTGAGGTGAGGTGAGTGTTTCAATTATATCGCGGCTGCTAGTATTAAGGCAGCGAGAAAGTCCGCAACGCCATGTGGCTATGCTTTGCGGTGAAACCTGCGAGCATTTTTATTTTAGATTTAAATTTCACAAACTTTAAATGGTAGTAGAGCACGTATATATAATAGGAAGCATTGTGGGCTATTTCAAAACAGAATTATCTTGATCCCCATTTGAATGTGCATTATACATTTTAAAGCAATGATATTTATAGTTTAATCTTCAAAGAAGCCTATCTTAAGTGAGAGGATTTGCTCGCCATCTTCTTCCATTTCTCTCTAAATTCTAACTATTGAATTGAGGTGAGGTGAGTTGTAGTTTAACGCCGCTTTCAAATGTACTTCTATCGCGCCTGCAAGTATTATGGAGAAAGCCCGTAACGGCATGTGGCTATGCATTGCGGTGAAACCTGCGAGCATCGGCTGGAACAAGCGAACCGTGGGTGTTACTATGCTGAAATTCAGTGTAGCAATGCACCCAAACCTTACTGAGTTTAGAACAGTTCTCCACTGCAGACAACGTTGCCGTGCCCCTGGTGGGATTCGAACCCCTGATCCGAAGTCGAACGCGCTAACCAATGTGCTATCCCATCAACTATTGAAATGAAAGAGTATCTGCATGACGTCAGACATAAAATAAACAAGTAATAAACAACTATTTTCAATGTTTTTTTTCTTCAAATAAAATCATGACATGTGAATTGACTCACTAAAACACAATATAATGTTTGACGATACTATTGCCACATTGAAACGGCGCCAACTCTTCCCTATGTTTAGAAAACTAGGAAGACTTATTGATGACGTATTCATTAAATGAGCACCCACACAAGCTCTCGACAGCACAGTCTGAAATAGACAATGGCGCGCTGTGACAACCCAGACCTCTGAAAGTAAATTTCAATCTTGCCCAACTACCATCTCAAATGTCAATTCAATTCTAAACTCTACAATAACTTTCTGTTATTTTTCTGCCTCTTTAAGGAAGTTTACGAAACACTATTCCAATTAGTGTAGGTGTGTTCACATTTATATTTGAAAGGACCTATTTCAGATCTGAAAATATAGAGATTGTAGACTTGTCTTCAGGAGCCTTTATTGTTCATATATGGGGAAATCGAATGAGAAATATTTGTTATGGCGGTTAACTCTATTATGTATTTATACTTCATCTATATGTGTTGTCGATATTACAAATGAAACAGGAAGCATTGTTATTGTGAAACTGAAATGTACTTCCTACGGCTTGTGGGACTATAGTTAATATAGTCATATTGACGGTGGTTTCCTGTTCATGCGATGGTGTGTGTATACCGTTCTCACTGGGCTGATACATCAAAGGCGTGGGGACAATGACATGATGGTGTATTATGGAGTAAGGTTCAAACGAAAAGATGTGGTTTGAGAGAGAGAGGGGGGGGAAGAGAGAGAGAGAGAGAGAGAGAGAGAGAGAGAGAGAGAGAGAGAGAGAGAGAGAGAGAGAGACAGACAGACAGACAGACAGACAGACAGAGACAGAGAGACATAAAGATAGAGAGACAGACAGATAGAGAGAGAGAGAGACAAACAGAGAGAGACAGTCAGACAGAGAGAGACTGACAGGTAGACAGACAGACAGAGCGAGAGAGACAGAGACAGAGGGAGACAGAGAGAGACAGAGAGACAGAGAGAAAGTCAGACAGAGAGAGACTGACAGGTAGACATATAGATAGAGACAGAGACAGAGCAAGAGAGACAGGGACACAAAGAGAGAGAGAGAGAGAGAGAGAGAGAGAGAGAGAGAGAGAGAGAGAGAGAGAGAGACAGACAGACAGACAGACAGAGACAGAGGACAGACAGACAGAGAGACAGAGACAGAGAGACATATAGATAGAGAGAGGGACAGACGGATAGAGACAGACAGACAGACAGAGAGAGACAGTCAGAGAGAGAGAGACTGACAGGTAGACAGACAGACAGAGCGAGAGAGACAAGGACAGAGGGAGAGAGAGAGAGAGAGAGAGAGAGAGAGAGAGAGAGAGAGAGAGAGAGACAGAGAGAGACAAAGAGAGACAGAGCAAGAGAGACAGGGACACAGAGAGAGAAAGAGAGAGAGAGAGAGAGAGAGAGAGAGAGAGAGACAGACAGACAGACAGACAGACAGACAGAGACAGAGGACAGACAGACAGAGAGACAGAGACAGAGAGACATAAAGATAGAGAGAGGGACAGACGGATAGAGAGAGACAGACAGACAGAGAGAGACAGTCAGAGAGAGAGAGACTGACAGGTAGACAGACAGACAGAGCGAGAGAGACAGGGACAGAGGGAGAGAGTGAGAGAGAGAGAGAGAGAGAGAGAGAGAGAGAGAGAGAGAGAGAGAGAGACAGACAGAGACAGAGAGAGAGAGACAGACAGAGACAGAGACAGAGAGAGACAAAGAGAGACAGAGCAAGAGAGACAGGGACACAGAGAGAGAGAGAGAGACAGAGAGAGAGAGAGAGAGAGAGAGAGAGAGAGAGAGAGAGAGAGAGAGAGAGAGAGAGAGAGAGAGAGAGAGAGAGAGACAGACAGACAGACAGACAGACAGACAGACAGAGACAGACAGACAGACATACACATAGACAGTTTTGTAACGCGTATAAAGAGAAATGTCATAAACGTGAGAGTTGAGAGTCTGTGTGAGAAAGAAAGGTCGGGCTGGGTGGTGGTTAGGGAGGGTTATCGAAGGGGACATAACACAGTTAATGTTTAGTTGGTTTATTGGGTATAACGAAATAGTAAAGCTGAGGCTATTGTGAAGAGATTGTTTAAGTGTCAGTTGGTTTAGTGGGGCATACTGAAATAGTAAAACAGAGTTTAAATGTATTAAAGGCGCTGGAGCACGTTTTTTGCAAATTATGTTTTCTCAAATTTGCCACTTATTATTAAACAACAACATATTATACAACATATTGGTACATTAATGGGTCTAACATCTCATTAAACATCTCATTAAACAACCCGATAAGCCGTATTCATAGAAAACGAACGTATTCGAAGAAAATGGTGCAACGTATAAAGCGACAGTGGTGTGGAACTTTTCAGTGTGAGGGGTGGATAGGTCTCATGAGAAATTGAGAGTTCAGACAACAAGATGGTTGACCATTCCATCATTGTACCGAATTTAAAACAGCTCTGAGTGTTTAGGTATCGCTACATCAGTCAGACCACTTTTGAACACATTACAATGGCCGCTCAATGAGAAATGCACTCCGAATCCACTGCCTAACCGAACCATGTACATTCGTTTAAGAACCCTTTTTATTGATTTAGGCGTATTATTTAGCCATTGGTAACACTAATTTATATTTTTTAAAGTGCACTTTATTTCAGTAAGAAAATCGTGCCATGCGCGTTTAAGGTATGATATAGTGTATATAATGTTGTCATTCTGGGTTTCGGAATGCCGGAATATATATTTGAAATTTCACATACACCCTTTTTCAAAAGATAATTGCCCTATTAGAAGTTATGTGTTTCGGAACACATGATATTACAATGTATGAGTCATGTAATTGTTTACATTAATGGTTTCTATGCATAACTGTAACATTTGGCGTTGAATCCGACTCACAATAGGAAGCATTTATTAATAATTTTGCTGGAATTACTAAATCACATTTAAATATGGGATGTGTTTTTCCATTGTTTTCTTGAAAAAAAAATATTATTGTCCAATCATAATATCAAATTTGATCCAGGAAGTTTTGTTTTTAAATTGATGTAGGTATGAGAGTGACATATATACTGGTATACTTCCTTGTACCAATATGCTTGTATATACATGGATATATATGGATATACATGGATATATATGGATATACATGGATATACATGAATATACATGGATATATATGGATATATATGGATATACATGGATATATATGGATATACATGGATATGCATGGATATATATGGATATATATGGATATACATGGATATATATGGATATACATGGATATACATGGATATATAGAGGATATCTGTCTTTTCTTGACTAATACCATGTTTATCTCATCGAGTGTGGTAGAAAGGTTATATTTTCACGCACAGCCACGAGTGAAAATATATAACTTTTCTACCTCACGAGATGAGATAAACATGGTATTTATCAAGAATTGACGGATATTCTATTTATTATATGATATTATCCATGTAATTACGTCCGAAAAGAGTCGTTTTCACGCCAAGCGGCCGCAAGGAACAGCCCGTCACCACAGTAACACTGTGACGTCATAAGCCAAATCGCCGCGCGAGACCATTGTTTTATGACGTCAAATTATATCAGTCACCGTTCGCAGTGAAAATATAAGTTATATTCACTGTAGTTTGATAACCAGTTCATTTCACTGATAAATCCCAGTATTTCACTGCTCGTCATATAATAAATATGGATATACATGGATATACATGAATATACATGGATATATAAGGATATACATGGATATACATAGATATATATGGATATACATGGATATACATGGATATATATGGATATATATGGATATACATGGATATACATGGATATATATGGATATACATGGATATACATGGATATATATGGATATATATGGATATACATGAATATATATGGATATATATGGATATACATAGATATATATGGATATACATGGATATCCATGTATATCCATATATATATACATGGATATACATGGATATACATGGATATATACACCGAGGGGCAAAAGAAACGATACTTTATTTTGAACGGAGTCAAACATGAACTATTTCTACCAGATTAGGCCGATTTTGAATGTTTTTGATGAGGATATATCTTGTAAAGCTTTATACACAATTTCATTCATGAGAGTACGATACTTTATATTGTATATCTATTCAAACACACTTCGGATGCTGATACTGCCTTTTACAGGAAATTTCAAGTTATGTTAGTATAACATGTAGTCGGCAAACCTTCTAGAACTTTAGATCGATGACGCATCGTTAATGTTGGATGTCATTAAACAAACCGGAAAGCCATATTTCACTCTCCTATCTCGCCAGGGCCATGTTCAAGAGAGGTTTCAAAGTAATCGCTCAATGAGTGATTACTTTTAAACCTCTCTTGAACGCGATTGTTCAATGTAGCGCTACGTAGCAAGGCGAGCAAACTTCGAGGAATTTGCACCGTGTCGTTCAAGAGAGAATGAGCGCTACTTGAGCGCTACATTGAGCTATCAATGAGCAATTATAAGCGCTCGCTGTTATGGAACGGAGCCCTGATTAAACTGGTAGGGAACTTGGTTACAACGAAAGTGGAGTATTTGTGATTATTGTGACGGACAAGTTGCGATATGTTACAGACTCATTGTGATGTTAGCTTCGGTAGGTCAAGGGTAAGGAGCGATAAATAGGTTGCAGATAAACAAAATAAATGTTATCAGAGAATCAAAGTAACAGTTAGTCACCACACATATCCATTAATTTAAATTAAATTTCTATATTGTCCAAATCTCAGTTAACATTTTGCCGAACAAGATAAACGTTCCACTTTTGTACTTTCATCTGTGAGGGGTGTATCAATACAGACACTTGTTCAGATGATGAATGGATAAAAGATAAGGTTTTCGCCACCGAAATGTTGATCAACAATGCATATTGCGTATATATTTGTCTTATTCGAAAAGCAAATAATGTAAGAATTGTCCGCTACTATCATATTTCCATCACAAATTCTCCGTTACCAGTGATGAAATATATGTTCAAAATAAATATCCCTGATACGCCAAGTAAAATAACTAAGAAACCGAAACTAAGGACTTTTAAACTTTTTAAGACTGAATTATACACTGAGGATTACACCCAACTCCCAAGATATCAACGACGAATACTTGCTTCATTACGATGTGGATCCCTAACACTTGAGATCGAAACGGGCCGGTACTGCTCCCCTCCTATACCTGCTGAACAACGCTTTTGTACGTACTGTACAGATCAAGTTGAAGATGAGACCCACTTTCTTTTATACTGCCCCCATTATGACGATATTATGCACCTTTAGCTATTACAATTTTAAAAAATACCTTGCCGCTTTTAGGAAGCATGTGCTTCAAAATGTTTATGCGTAGAAAAATGTTTATATGTAATTTTCCTATACAATGTATACCTCATCTTTCTATACTGTAACATTTATTTTCTGTATAATTCTAAAACTATACATTCTAACTGTATATTTTAAATATAATTTACATTACCTTTTATTTTTCTCTACATTTACCCATATATCATAATGCTCTTAAAATTTTAATTTGTAGTCTCTCATAACCCTTTTGGGTGGCATTTGTACTTTTACACCCTTGCATTTACGCTTAACCTGTATTTTAACCCATGTTGTACAAATGGTGAGACTTTAATAAACTATATTGTATTGTATTGTATTGTATTGTATTGTATTGTATTGTATCACTAAGAAAGTTGCTGGTTTAACAATGCTATGATGCATTTATGCTGATGACGTCATAATGCTATGAAACTAAATGACAATTTTGTGCTTCAGAAAAGTTCATTATTTTGCTAATCAGTGTTGCAAAATTATTTGAATGATTAAGAAAATCTCAATCTCTTGTCTTCTGATATCAAATACATCAACACTCGTTGATTAAAGTAAAAATATCCCGACAAGCCTCGGATATTTGTAACTTTAATCAACGCGTGTTGATGTATTTTATATCAAAAGACACTTGGCTGAGAATCTATATTTGTATTGCAATAATCATGAATCGCGGCTTTTTTTCGAAAGGAGAATCAACTTAAAGCAGATAACAATCTGATTGCATAGTTGCCTTATCGTCGTTTACATATAAAGTAGAGATAATGTAAATTGTGAAATTTCCATTAAATTCATAGCATGCGTTAGTGTAGATATGATCTGATTATGAAAACTGTTTGAAATGTTACTATTTGTGTAATGCTACAAGCTAGATAAATCGTTTGAAAGATAAACCTATTGTGGATTTATTTCCTTTGTAAATTGAAAATAGATTTAGAAAAGTGCTCATAACAGTAGGAGATATTCTCATCAGTGCGATGCTTCAAATTATTAAATCATATTTCAAACATAAGAATACACCAGGTTTATTTTAATTTCACTACGATAAGTGATTTTCTTACATATACATGTAGGGCACTTAACAACAACTTTATTATTTAAATTTAATTTAAATTATGGTAATCAACGAATGATGAAACGATTGAATGACAGTTTCACCATGGCCATGTTCAAGAGAGGGTTTCAAAGTCATCGCTCAATGTAGCGCTACGTAGCAAGGCGAGCAAACTTCGAGGAATCGCACCGTGTCGTTAGGGAGAGAATGTGCTACATTGAGCGATCAATGAGCGATTATAAGCGCTCGCTGTTATGGAACGGAGCCCATGTCTACGACATGTCAACTAAACTTCGAGGAATCGCACCGTGTCGTTAGGGAGAGAATGCGCTACATTGAGCGATCAATGAGCGATTATAAGCGCTCGCTGTTATGGAACGGAGCCCATGTCTACGACATGTCAACTAAACATAATTTGTAATTTTTAAACATTACCTGCGGCCCTCGGGCTGATATGGGGTATGGTATGAACAATGTTATAACCTAATAATACCTAATACCACGCCAAATCGAATAACTTCAAAGGTATGATTGCAAAGGGTCTGTCTAAGTAAAACATGTACATGTACATAGAATATGTCTGACATAAATCATACATATTAGCTATTCACTTGTGAAGGTGACATTTTTTGGAAATAACCTCAGGTGTCATACTTGTGTCATTTTTGGAGGTTATTTTTTTTCTCAGGTAAACCTCCTTTCAAGGTCATACATAATATCCCTGTGACATTCTATAGAATACCCCTGGCCTTGAAAGTAGACTTTAACGTGAATTGTAAATTCCTGAATAACCTTTTAATAACCTGTTTTAATTTCAATCACAGGACACGTCAACAGTTTCACACTTGACATGATGAGATTCGAACGTGCATGTCTTCGCAACTTAAACTGGACGCTCTACCACGTGAATAAAACGTTTAACAACAACAGACATGCTCTTTTTATAGTGCGTGAGATGCACGAGCTTTTCGCGAAAGTCGAACAGTCCCGGCTGCGCCTGTGCGATACGTTTTTCAGTGTTCACGTTTCATCAGCATGGCTATGTCATTTCATAGGAAATATAATTCATGATTTGTAACCCATTTTGATAAATTTGTCGTTTTTTCCTTTGCTTTATATGGTAATATATAACACTCACCCTCGGTTTTGGTTGAAAATGTAAACATTCGGGGTCGGTAGAACTATTGGTCCTTCGGCCCACGGGTTCTCCCTCTTCTTCATGTTTACATGTTCAACCAAAACCTCGGGAGAGTGTTATATCCTTCGTATAGGGTAAACCTGCTCGTGTTTTCCTCGATATGTGCATTTTCAATTATTGAAATAAATTGAACATAAACATGCTGATAGATAAGCAAGACCAAAGCAGAGACAACATCTGAAAATAGTTTTTTAGTAGTATTTATAACCGACATATTAGAAGGAAAATGCTTATTCGACATACCCGTTACGGTCAAATACAAATACCTATAACATATATCTCGGTCTCTGTAGTCAATGTAAGATAACATCTCATTGGATAAAAAAGGTAAATGACATCTCAATTATTTCATCTCACCTGATGTGTTTCGGTATTTGTCTCCAAAGAAGGTTAACATTACAAACTCCTAAATCCCGAAATAATTCTCACGCTAACGGAATCACTACTTTCAACGACATAGGAGTAGACATATTTGTATGATTTGTATTGACATTTGATAGTTCTCAAAATAAACTAACTACGTGATTATGTCACACGTATATAGATTGTTCTATCACAAGTTCCGAGGTTTCTGTGATCTTTGGCAGCAGAGCTGGTGGGAAATTTTAAGTCTTCTTTTAAAGACAAGTCTATATGCTGTGTTTTGAATAGACAATTATGTCGATCGTAAAACCGGTTTGCAATTTTATGTTCATGTTTGGAGACAATTTTAAAGTAAGCTTAGATTTTTTACTTCAATGATTTAATGTCAAGGGACGTCAAAATGCTCTCTTTTAGATAGACACTAAGACCGTGGCTCCAACACCAACACCCTTTTCATTTTGATCACGATTACGTTTTATGATTCTGATTTTCGTAGTTTAAAGATGCTGTGGCACGTTTTTGGGTATTTTGTCAAATTTCTTATTTATATTGATAGCTTATGTCATTTAAATTTACTTTAAACATCTTACTACACAAACCAATTATCCGTAGTGGTAATACAATGATGGTAATAAAGTAAGAATTGCATGGCGGCCATTTTATTGTGAACACATATATTATTTCGAATTACAAAAACGATTCCCATGGATTTACCGAAACATTTACACTAATTATTAACTTGATTTTCCGAAGAGAGAAGGGTGTTTTACTATTGGTGACATTATTTTCAAATACATTTAATCGACTTATTTGAGCGGGAAAACGTGCTACTGCCCCTTTATATATATAGAAGAATATAAATTTACCACAACTATTTTTTGTATTACATCACAGTTGTGTGTTCAGTTGATCGTACAATGTACAGTTTTGTCAGTTTTGCAAACAGTTAATAGGATATCCGTATTCACTTCTTACCCGATTTCTCCAAAATTAAAAAAATACTTGAAAGCTAAAACTATTTTTTGCTGTGGTACAAAAGTCATTGCATGCTCAGAAATCGGATAACGTCATTTCCATAGCATTTTAAAAAATAAGTCTAGGGAAAAACACGTGTTCATCTTCCTGCTGAACTATACGTGAAATAGATTGAAGAGATAATAGATTTGAAGTTTCATGAAATGTTACTAAGTAGTTATATTTCTTTATGATGATAATGCTCCTTAACGAATAAAATAACAGAATAGTGTTTCAATTCCTCCGTGTGCGTTGAGTTGAGATTTGAACATTTAAAATGTCCTTTCCTAAATGCCATGCCAGAGGTGCAGTGACACGTCGGAATTGCGGAAATGCGGCCTATCACGATTATCACGAGCTCTGTTGTATTGTTTTGATGTCAATTTCGTTTGTTGAGGTATTGCACGTGCAAAGCGTGATTGTCAGTGTGCAGGTTTCATATATGTGTGCGTGCCTTTGCCGAAACAATATAGTTCGCGAGAAAATTATGAAATTCAAACTGGCAAATCCGTTCATTCAATGTATCACATAGACGACATTTATTAATTGTAATTTACATTTTAGCGAGGAGGGGTGACTGTCCGTTTCAACGTTGTAACTTGTAAAATCGCAGATCTGAAAGTCAGTCGATGTGAAGTCTTATACATTTTGTACTTGGAATGTGAACTCAAACATGATCATATTTCGTGATCATATAGGAAAGGACATTTATTTTTCGTATATGTTTGAACTATTGTCACAAACGAATAGTTTTATTCTTTACACAACAATTAATCCCGTTTAACCTTTGATAGTGCCGGGGCAATAATATTATCCGTATACGTGGTGATATTTTATACAATAATATATGTAATATAATGTACATTTTATTTTATTACTTTATATGTATTTTACATTGTATGAGTGTCATAAATCAAGTAAGAAAAAAATAAACTTATCTGCATGTCTGTCTGTCTGTCTGACACAATTCAAATTTACTCATAGTGATTTTAAAGGTACATCCATTGTGTTGTTGGGGTCACATATTGCAAACGTTATAAATGGTGTTACTTTATCGAGAAGTACCGACTGTTACCGAAAACTACCATTTTGATAATAGTAGACTTTGCATATTGACGATATGATGGTAAAAGTAGTGATTTCTGATCGTAAAAACCGGACAATGCACCGCGTGTGGCGCGCGCCAATGAGTCAAACGTAATTTTGGAATCTTATTTAAACCAGACAAAAAAACAAATTTGAGTTGATAATGTTTGATAGGTGTTATAACTACTGTGCATGTAAATTGGACGTGCAGTTTGGGTTTCTGCACATGCATAATTATGTTACTCAATTTTTATTGGAAACTAGTAATTGTGATATATTTGGCGATTGTGGATAAATACACAAGCTGGGTGGATTTATTTGTATTGTAGACAGCACATGTGGTGTGTTGGAACGTATTAAAGCCAAATAAAATTTTATGAAACACAATGGATGCACCTTTAATCGTTAACACAGAGGAAACATAGGGTTGGCAAATTAATCGGGTCAACAACAGTGACTCTACGAAGTGATGAAATAATTATCACAACCACATTATTTTGATTTTGGTCGATTTTTATAAAATTGCATAGTTTTTAGTGTCAATTTGTTTAATTTTAACAATGTGTAATACTCTATGTTTATATCGACGACCATTTCCAAAAATATACGTCACGGCCACAAGCATTCGGAATAATTCGCGTCTAGCAAAAATTAGCGGGAAGTTTCCATGACGTGACTTGAAAAAATGTTATTTTAGTATTTTCCATGCTATGACTATTGAATTTCAACCAGGTTTTTTAATGATAAAAGTTCGTCAAAGTCATTGTTTGTGGAGATTAGATTAGACAAAGATTAGATTCAATGTTGAGAAATTTAATAATTGCATAGTTAAAAAGTCTTCAGTACCCCAGTACTCAGACTTTAGGCCACTTTAGCACATTTTTGGGATATTATAGTTTCGCAAATTTGCCATTTATTGTTAAAGTTTATACAATATATTGTTACGTTAAAAGTTGCAAAATGTCATTACACCACCGATATGTCGTATTCATAGAAAATAGTTGTCAGTGTTGATTAAAAATGGTGCGACGTAAAGTGTTGATAGAAAATGGTGAGACGTACATGTATAAAGTTACAATTTCGTAGAACTCTGAGTGTTCAGATATCGCAAAATCAGTCAAATCCCTTTACCTACGTTCGAGCAGCCATTTTAGTGTGAACACCTTAAATGGTCGGTCGAAGGGAAATTAACTAACATGGCTTAAACAAACCATTCGTTTCAGAAGTCATATTATTGATTGAGGAGTATCATTTAGCCATTGCTTCTTTTTCATGAGAACCTTTTATTTCAGTAAGAACAGCGAGCTACAGTGCCTTTAAAGTCAACTTTAGTCAAGTGTATTTCACTTTCTAATAGCAATCAATAGCACTCCAGGGTGATACATGAAAAGCGTGCATATCGTGCGAGTCATGTCAGCTGATTATTCTGTGCTGCAGCTGAATTACATAGTGCGTGTTGCTGGGGGTGGAGTTTATTGTTAGGGCTTCTGTGTATGTTATGTGAAATGTGGTTGAGGAACTCGCCTTTTCCTTTTCTTTGTGCAGGCACTGTCTCCTGCGTTTACACAGTGTACACTTTTTATTACTTTTTGTGGTGCATGTACATTACATATACAGATATACATATATTATCATACAGTTGATGTTGTTCACGACAGGATAAAGGCAACGGATATTTTTTTTTATATTCATTGGGGTCATAAACGGTAAAAGATGCAAGAGGCCAAGTGACAATTGAAAATGACGTCACGCGCGTAAACATTTCGAACCCCTGTAATAACGTAAAACAATGCCGTAATCGTTAACAGTTGTAATAGCGTAACAGCTTCATGTTAATATACATGCGTCATTTCATATACATAAATTTGAAAAATAACAAAACAAACAAGGCTCACAAAATACAATGGTCATTCCTAATGCAGGATATTGACCATCCCAAAACACACGAGCATGATAACCTCTATTTACATATAGAGATGGCAGAAGTTGGTAACATGGGCGAGTATGGAAAAATACTCAGTAATATCAACAGTTACCGTATTCTACTCAAAGCCTCATACAGGTTTTCAGTTAATGTGGAACAAAGAAATGTCAACATGAATTTGCTTATCGTTAATCTTTAAAAAGGAAATGGCAGGTTGACCAGAATGTCATGAATTTGGTAAAGTTGCAAGTTGAGTATGAGTTATATTGTCAATAATATTGTAAGCTTTCTTGGTGTCATTCCTGATGTAAGTTATGTTTGATTTCAGTCCATTTTCCTTTGTTTTTAATAGTGTTTACTTAAAGTGTCTCCTAAGCCTACAAAGGCTGGATGTATGTATTATGTCATCTACACTGTATATATTTACGTATCCTATATGTGTACATACATGTGACCCTTTAATAAACTATATCTGTCTGTCTGTCTATCTGTCTGTCTTAATGTAACATATCCCAGCCACTGTGTAGATATTATACGAGCGCTTCGTGTGCTGTGACGACATGCATGATTACGACACTATAAATGCTTTACGGCAACATGTGCACAGAACCTGATGACGTCATTATTAATTGTAGAAGTCACGGACCCAACAAGACGAGTTTGTCATTATTGTCAATACGTAACACTTAATAGTTGTGATGATCATGTTTAATACTTTATTTACATATTCAAGATATCCAAGGCAAATGTTCCTTTTTGAGAAGTTTATGTTTGCTTGTGTGTTTGTCTCTATCCATTCTTTAATTTTATTCCATATACTACTAAACAGTAGGACAATCGAAGAGTGAGGTTTGGTTTCCTTTTCGTCCTCACAGAAGCTACATTTAATTTCATCTTAATTATCATATTATGCAGGAGGTTATTTGTATTCTGTATTCGGTAGTATTCTGTGTAGAATCGAAAATTGAAACACAGCGTATACTCATTCTCACAAATAAAGAGCACCCTGTTTCATCAGTGTATGTGTATCCGCTACTATAATACCCTGAATTCCTGAGCCGATTGATAACTGTCGTTTTGATGTAGACAGATTACTCATTTCAAAATGCATAGCCACATGGCGTTGCGGGCTTTTTCCCTGTCGTAATACTAGCAGCCGCGATATAAGTGAAATACTCTTGAAAGCGGCGTTAAACCCCAACTCAACTCACCCACTTAAAAGTAAAAAGGGTTGGTAATTTGAGTACAGATTTCTCTGATGAAATTTCCCATGGGTGATATAGTGGAGAGTAACGGAGCATATATAAAACCATGGGTAACCGAGGATGGTTCTTTCGCTAAAATAAGTTAATGGAATGTATTTGAAAAATAATGTCACCAATAGTAAATCAGCCTTCTCTCTTAGGAAAATCAAGTACAAAAATTAGTGCACATGGAATCGTTTTGTCATTCGAAATAATATATGTGTTTTGCTTTATGCGTTATTACCACTATGGCTAATTGGTTTGTGTAATAAGATGTGTTTCCCTCTAAAGTAAATATAAATGACATAAACTATGATTATAAATTGGAAATTTGAACAAATAAAATTACTATAAACGTGCTACTGCCCACCAAGGAGCCACCAAGGAGGTTAGTGTTTCAAATACAAACATATTTGTGGAAAATGTACTTATAACGTCAATCGCTAGAGAAATATTTTATCTACAACATGACATGTGATAAATTATTTTCATATCACGACAATGTAAAGCAATTTGGTTTCGAGTAACGCGCGCCAAGGGTATCTGATTTGACGTCACATAAACATAATTCCCTTTATTGCATAAAACGTACTACACAGCAGCACCCGTTTCCGAAGCGTGAGGGCTCTTCCATAGCGCAAGTCGCCATAGCAACCCTCGTGCTGCACGTGCTTCTCTTGCAAGTTACCCTTGTCACACATACTGAATGTGACGATTGCTTTATAAACAAAGTTCTAAATGTTCTGAGAATATACAAATTATTGCTTGTTTAATGTACTTTTCATTGAGATAAGACCAGCAAATTATGACAATTTTTATACTCTCATTGATTATAACATTCAAGCAAAATACCTAGTTGGGTAAAACAAGTATTTCAATCTCTGTAGCAAATACATAATTAAATGAAATGGTAAAAGAATAATCGTCAAAAATTATATATTTCAATTTATTTCATTGCTCATAAACGTTGTTATTCTTTCGTGTCTTTGTATACAGTGTGGGAGTTAGACCACAATGCTTTGTGCTTGACTTGAAAATACCTTTACTTTTTAGTGCAATTTCTCGGCTTATTTTGGGTCGAAAAGATCTGTGAAAAATTAAGTGTATATATTGCACGGAGATTTTCCGATGTGTTCATCAATATCTTTGATGGCTCTTTAAGGGCTCTGGGAATCAGGGTATGGTAGTAGCATAATGGATACACATACATTGATGGTTCAAGGTGATAAAGAAGGGATTTTTCTGAAAGTAACTTTATTTTATTATTTCCATTGGCAGATGGCTTAACTTTTGCAAGTCATCATCCTATTTCTTCAGTTTCATGGAATCAGAAATCTAGTTCATAGAAGTCCTATTGGAATTTCCCTGTGTGAACAGATATGCTATTTTACTTTCGGTTGTGACAGTTTCACATATATACCTGATACTCTAACTTGCAATGATAAATCTACTGGCAATGTGATGAAAAGACATTTGTAGGTAATTAAGCCACTCATTATAATAGTGTTTTATAAGACGACTGTGTTCATTTAACATCTATTGACTATGTTTATTTGTATTTAAATATTAAGTTTATTTAGTACCATTTGAATGAAGCTTCGTATCCAAATTATCGCAATTTAGATCCAGAGATTAAATCATTTTATGCTTCTATTGTTTAATTAAAAACGTTTGCCTGTGAACGTTCTGTTTCCAGATGATATTCTGATGATGTTTTTCGCCATAGTATGTTGACAACCTTGTAACATTATAAACAGTTTTGGTTGTTTTTTTATTACAGAAAACCTATTCATTTGTTACCATTTCAACCAACTGTCAAATTGGATCTAGAATTGTATTCAGCAGAATGAAGAATCCAGTTTGTTTCCAGTTAAAGAAAACCCCTAAAAGTAAGTCACTATTAATTAAATATTTAATATTGAACTGCCGAGCAAAAGATGCATTAGCCAACAAAAAAAGTCATTTTAATTTCGAATTGATAATTTATAATAACCTGTTGAATAAGAAATTGTAAAATTTGCTGATTTTAAGGTTCCTGAACCTTTAACTAGCGATTGTTGTTTACTGAAAAAACATCATTTCATATATATATGAAATGATGTTTCTTTCAGTAAACAATAAGCGCTAGTTTAAGGTTCCTGAACCTTTAACTAGCGATTGTTATATATATATATGTATATATTTCAATAATAAAATTGTTCACAATATTACAACGTATATTGACTGAATTTTTTCATTACATACAGTACAAGTATATCGAAAGTTTTTCTTGGACGACAAGAAAGCAAGATTTCAGTAACAAAAACATTTGCAAAAATAATATCCATAATTATATCAAACACTACATAGTCAAAATACAACATTGTATAAACTTATTTCAGTGCTCATGGACAGGGCTTTATATCATTTATGTTATTTCTTTCCAGAACCTAAGGTTATCTTTTCACGTGGTCAACTTGAAGAACTATATAATAAAGGTACGTGTAATCTCTGTTTCTTCTCCATCACGTTCAGGTGTTCCAAATTCAGTTAGCAGAGTATTTGCACAAGATATAAGGAAATGTATTCTGTCATAGAGTCATTGAGGTCACTCCCAAAACGGATCTATTAGCTCATAGGGCATTTAAAGGAAAATTGACTTATGCAATGGCTTATTGTCTGTAACCTTTTCACATTTTCAAGTGTTTTGTCGTAAAAGCTGAGATGGTTTTCAATATAGGCGTGGTAGATCTTAATCTAGTCTTACATTTAGCCTCTGAAATGAATTATTTAATAACAAAATTAAAAAATAAAAATAAAATAAAATAAAATTGAGCCTCTGAGATGTGTTCATTTTCAGATTAAACTGAGCTCAGAGTATTGTTGTAGACTTGCCTAGGCGCTTAAAAAATTAAGGGGTCTGGATGACAGACTAATCTTAATCTAAAACCAGTTGCCAAAGAAAGCTGACATTTTGAGAATAACATCTTGTTACATGGAAGCTGAAGGTTTAGATTCCTCTCCAAATAGGGGGCGGGATAGCGCAGTGGTTAGCGCGTTCGGCTTCGGATCAAGAAGTCCGGGGTTCGAATCCTGCCAGGGGCACGGCATCTTTGTCTGCAGTAGAGAACTGTTCTACGCGCAGTAAGGTTTGGGTGCAATGCTACACTGAATTTCAGCGTAGTATCACCCATGGTTCGCTAGTTTCACCGCAATGCATAGCGACATGGCGTTGCGGGCTTTCTCCATGCCATAATACTAGCAGCCGCGATATAAGTGAAATACTCTTGAAAGCGGCGTTAAACCACAACTCACCTCACCTCACCTCTTCAAATAAGGCTGTCGACCTGTCCCTAGAATCCAGTAATGCCAGTAAGCACATATTTTTTGGGACCAACTCTGTCCGCCATCATGATCACTTATCTGTCATGTCTACCTGAACTGTCAACCAGTACGTTCAGTTGTTTTTCTAGTCATAACCTTCAGAGCCATGTCCAATATCATCATCATCTATCTGTCTCCCCCTTCACCATTTTGCTTTTCATCACCTTCAGAACCCTGTCAACTATCATCATCAGATGAATGTCCTGTAGCATTTTCTTTGTGTTCATCTTCAGGACTCTGTCCCGCACCGCCAATGTTTTACTTTCCATTACCATCTTATTTCCATTGATAGCCTTCACCAGCTTCATGTGCCATTTGCATGTCATCAGCCCCTATCACCCAACATAATGTGCTTTACGCCAACTAAACTGCTTTTTATTCACCATCATCAGATGTCTGTCCACCAGACGATAACTGATTGGGATCATGCCATCGAGTGTCAATTGCTTGTTCTTTCTGACGGGAACATGGAAAGCATATATTAAGCAGACTCTTCGCCAGAATGCATTCAGATTCGTTAAAATACCCCGAAAGAGTGACCATTAACGCATTGGTCTTTGATACGACAATGACATATTCTTGTAGTTCATGTCAGGTTTCTTTTAAGACCTTAATCTAGGACATCTACATTAAGGTTCCATTTTATGTTTGTTCAATCCAAATATTCAATACAATAAAAGGTGTTCAATACTTATATTTGCTTGTTGTTTAATTAACAGTAACTCCCTCACTTGCTGTATCTAAAACACTTTCAAGAATTGAAACCATGGACAGATAACATAATTTTTTATTGTCTCTATTTTTAAGGATATGAGAATGTAACGTGGAAGAACACTTTATATTTGTTTAAAAAAGACAAGAGAAGAAGGACATGGGACGACGGGATGCAACAATGCAAAAAGGATGGCGGCTTGCTTGCGCAGCTTACGGAAGATTTTAAATGGGATTGGATTAAAGAAAACTTTGAGTTCCCTAATTACTTTCTCCCCGGCAAGTTGATGTTTCAACATTATTCTATTACTAGATCTTAACAGGTTTTGGTGACCTTGACATTATTCTCAAGGTCTCGTCTGGGAGGTCAAAGGGCTGCTTAGATTTTGGTTACCTTGACATTATTCTCAAAGTATCATCTGAATTTTGGCATGTTAATGTACATGTTAAGCTTTTCAGCGGGATATCTCAAGAACTGTTCACTATGTTCTCTCTATATCTCACATATAGCTCTTCCTAGGAAAGACAAAGAGCTGATTAGATGTTGGTTACCTTCACATTAGTTTAAAAGTCATATCGCAACCTCAAGTCTTTCGAAATGTTAAGCTTGTCGACGGGATATCACAGAAACTGTTAATTGGACTCCAATCTAGTTTAAAAAACTAGCTGTAATGTTATACGTCCGGTTAGTCCGGTACGGATTTACGAATAACATTACAGCTAGTTTTATTTGTTATTCCCTCACATTCCACCTGATGAAGGAGTGAGTATGCACTCCGAAACGTCGTGTATTTTCACATTAAAGAAGTTGTTATCCAGAAAATCTTCATGTTCTTAGTTTTAACTAGATTGATTGGACTCTCATCATTATTATACCCCCGCCTTACAGCGTAAGCGGGGGTATATAGCGTTCATTATTTCCGTCCGTCCGTCCGTCCGTCTGTCCGTCCGTCCGTCCGTCTGTCCGTCCGTCCCAAAACTTTGTGCGGAGCAGATCTCCCAAACTATACATGCTAGCATCACCAAACTTCATGCACATGTCAACCATGATCCCTAGTTGTGCCTTTTGAGGGTTAGAACTACTTCTGAATTTCATTTTATTTCGGTTTCCATGGAAACGTGACTAAAAAAGACTCTTTGAGGAAGTCATTTTGTGCGGAGCAGATCTCCAAAACTATGCATGTTAGCTTCATCAAACTTCATTCACATGTCAACCATGATCCCTAGTTGTGCCTTTTGAGGGGTTAGAACTTTTTCTGAATTTTAATTTTTGCGGTTTCCATGGAAACGTGACTAAAAAGTGATTCTTTGAGGAAGTCATTTTGTGCGGAGCAGATCTCCAAAACTATGCATGCTAGCTTCATCAAACTTGATACACATGTCAAACATGATCTCTAGTTGTGCCTATTGAGGGTTAGACCTATATCTGAATTTTATTTTTTGCGGTTTCCATGAAAACGTGACATAAACAGGGACTCTATAGAGAAGTCTTTTTGTCCGGACCATATCTCCAATACTATGCATGTCAGCTTCACTTAACTTGATACAGAGGTTAACCATGATCCCTAGATGTGTCTTTTGAGGGTAAGACCAATATGCAAATGCTATTTTTCGATGGTTGCTATGGAAATTTCAACAGTGACTATGTAGAAGTCAGTTTGTCCTAAGCATATCTCCTGTACTACATTTGAAAGCACCACCAAACTTTAAACACATGTCAACCATGATCCCTAGATGTGCCTTTTGACAACTAGACCTTAATTATATAGCTTACATCTTCCAATGTTATGTAGAAACATCTGAAGCTATGTGATCCACTTCATCAAACTGTATTGATATGTTAATCAATAGCCACAGATTTATAATTTGCTTATTTGAAACTCCTTTGACCTAAGCGGGAAGCGCGGGTATGTGGGCTTTGCTCGCTTCTACACTTGTCTGTCGATTGTGCTGACCTTGGTATTATTGTTCGGCTTTTGTGCAATGTTTATGAAAAAAACAATACATTCCAATGTGGATTCGTCCATTATGGCACTGTGAATCGGTTAACGTAATTTAACAAATATTCATTACTCTTTAGAGCACCCATGGATTGGACTGCGACATAATCCAAGAATTAACAACTATGAATGGACAGATGAAACTACAATGAAGGATGCAACAAGATGGGACTCGAGAACGATACGTAACCCACAAGAATATCATTATCATCCATGTGTTGGTGTGGGGACTGTCACGTCTCGGCTCTTGGTGATAAATTTTAAGTGTAGTTACAAATGCCCCTGAATGAAACTGAATTACCTATCTCTGTAAATGATTAAAATC